>JAOTQG010112249.1:0-11722 GCA_025631175.1 Iris virginica
TTTTTTTCTTTCAATTTTTTCTATTTTGTTAACCCTCTTTTAATGAGGGTATTTTGGTCAATTTAAAGTTTTTTGTTAAAAAAAATGGATGGAAGTAACAGGAGATGGATGCGGGGGGTCATCCCTCACCAAATAAAGTACAAGAGGCTCAAACCACGAGCCCGTGAACCACAAGGGGGTTCCTCCACGTTAACCCTAAAACTTTTCAGTGCTATAATTCACTACTGATCCTCTTGATCCATGTCTTTTTTTCTCTCTACGATTTTACCCAGATACCAGGAAAGAACTCAAGGGATACAATCTCTTTCATCTTCCGATGCGCCCTCTCTAATGGGCTCTGTCGATTTGTCCATGTATGCTCCTCCACTTCTTCTTTTTCTCTTCCTTTCTTAAAATCACTTCTCGCGCACTCTTCTTCAGGCCATAAATTAAGAGAGAGAAAGAACTCCTAACCTCAAGTAGATCCGATTATAAGAAGAATACGAGTAAGAAGGATGAAAGATATAGAGAAGATATGTGAAGAAAAGAACCTTTGTGGTGGATTTTTTTTGTTATAAACAATATATACATGTTATTAGGCAAATCACAAATTTTATTCAAATTTTTTCACTTCCATGGGATCAGAACAAACGTCAAGCACATACGCTAAATAGTCTACGAAATTAATTTGCATAATCTTCTATATTGATTTACAACATTGAATTACCAATTAAACACATACTCTAAATAAATTTTCATTATCTATTCTTACACAAAGCTTATATATATCAATTATTATAAGACAAATCAATAGATTTTCCCAATTTCGTAGAATGAGCTCATACTTTAAATATAATACCAAATCTGCATAATCTTTGCCGATCGCATCATCTTTGCCACTTGTTTCATCTCATCTGAGAGAGGCTCCTCTGTCTCACTCCATGTGTCATTTTGTGTGTCATCACTCGTATAGCGGTAGAACCCAATATATAATGATGTGACCTATCATCATCTTTGCTACTTGTTCCATCTCATCCACTAATAAGAAGTTTCTCCACCATTTTTATTTCAAATTTTGAAAGATTATGATTGAAAAAGATATCATATGGGAGCAGTACAAGTTTTGGATGTGCAATAGATTATGATACGAGCTCTTTCTTGAAACCTTCAATATTGACATGGTAGTATCAATAATTTGATTTGAATGATTTCAATTTTCAACATAGACATGGTAATGTTATTTTTCTAAAGTTTTTACAGGATAATTAACACAGGAAGGGAGTTAAAGTGCATAGCCAAAAATTTGTCCATTTTACTTGGCAAAAAGTTCATCAATTCCTAATTCAATAAGCACTTTTTTATAAAGATAAGAATTTTAATCTAAATTTAAGATGAAATGTACTCATGATCATGATGGTAAAACTGTTGTAGTTGCTACTGGTCTCCATGGTGACTATTTAAGGTACGTCGTGAAATCACTTGAAGTGTTGTTTATCATACCAGTATGTATAGTTATTCATCACATGAATTATTGCTTCTAATTGTAGGTAGGTATTTTCAATATCTGGTCTGCAATTCATGCTTTGACATTAACCCTCTCTCCTTACATTTCCTTCTTTTGGCAGAAGGAACTTCAGGTCGGTACTTAATTTTTTTTTTGTGAGAAAACTTTGTAATTTGTATAATCATGGGGCATAAGCATCCAAAGTATAAATCAAAAATCGTAAGGATATGTCAAAATTGTTAAGGGGTAGGATCTTTACCAGCATTAGATGTCATCAATTAAAAAAAAATCGAGGTAGTGATCGATAGTCAACGATTCGAAAAGAAAGAGTATAAATAATTACGCGATTGATCCCAAGTGACTATGACAACGTATTCCTCCACTCTATAGAAGAGACATGTGAGCACCTTTCAGAAGAGGAAAGGATATCTTCTTATCGATAGTAAATGAATGTAGGACATAATATGATTCAAGGTCAAGGAGTCTAACGTACATGATATTATGTTTAGAGCATTTTCTCAAACAAACTAATAAATGCTATAAACCTGAAGTTTGATGTCCGCTGTTTGATAGATCTGATGTCCAAAAATCGAGAAACTCATAGTCATATACCTTAGTTTGAACAGCTAACTTTCGTTAATGTTGACTCTAGAAGTGCCGTACAAGCAAAAAAGTGACGTCGTCGATGATGATCGATCATTTGGATTATAATTAAATTAACTTAAAGTTCAGACATTTGATATTCTATGGTTTGTCGAATCTTTAATTCGATAAAAATATGGTGCTTCATAATTGGTTTAAACATGTGATCAATCAAATTGAAAACAAACAGATGCAACTAGTGGGATATTTGTCGGCTAACAGTACATGTTCCTGAAGAGTATCATTGACTCAATGTAGTGTTATTACTACAAAAAAATCTCTGCGACAACCTTATTAGACATGTTTGTCTGATCTGAGACCACACGAAAGCATATTTAATGGTTATCCAAAGACTTGTTTGAAATATGTCCAGGCAACGGAACTACTGATCGTGCTGAAATGAAACGACCTCCACGTGGCGTGAGTGGATTGGCTCTGAGGTATCTTCCAATTAGAATTGAATACGTGGGACTGTGAGATTTAACTTGCACACAAAAAAACACATGAGGTAAAGAGCAAGGTTTTCACATCGCTCGAACGCTTCGGCGTCAGAGTAAGTCTTCCGTGGGAAGAAGGTAATGGAATCTCCAACGGTACTCAGAAGAACTCGATGTTGATTGCTTATAAGTGTGTATTTGCAGAGAATGCGTGTGTGTAATTAAATTGACAGCAATTCGTTAGTGAAATGATTCGATACCTTGAGCAAGGTGATGAAGGGGGCTATTTATAGCTATATCTGCTCTGGTAGCCAAGCAATGGTGGGGAAGACGTGATATAAGAATTGTTACAAATATCTTCCTCTAAAATAGAAGGATAACGACCGTCGTGGTTTATCTGCTAGAGTAACTGGCGGGCCACGTTAGCGGCAGTATAGACATACCGTCTATACAATCGTCTTTAGCTCCACCGTCGGCGAAGATAAGGCGGGGAGATGATATGGCATGCACGGTGTTGGCCGCTGATGGTCTGTTTAAGTTCATGCCAAATGAGTGGTCGGGCTATTGGTGGGGGAAAATTAATGTCTGCTTTACGGGCGAGCAAGGTGGTCGCCCACATGAGGCTTAGGCCTGCGATTGAAGCATATGCGAGAATAGACGGGCTTGCCCGTTGGGCTGTAAGCCAATTGTGCCCATTGGCCAAAGTTTAATATAAGTCCATCACGTCCGTAAGAGGGCAAAATACCACCTGGCGCACTAAAAGCGATTTTCAGAATGTAATAAAGTTTTGAAGGATAACATCGATATTCGAAAGTATATCATGAGGACATTATGAACAATAAATTTATAAAATTAGAAAAATAATAGATCGTTTAATTATTTGTGGCATTAATATTTTATTGCATAAAATAATATTTAACTAAAAATAATTTGTATCATGTCTTCACTAGTACGACATACCTAATTATCGATAAGAAACCACACACTAGGAAATTATAATAAAATGTACCATCCAAAGTGAACAATTATCCAAAATTGGTTCTATGGTCTAGCGGTTAGGACATTGGACTCTGAATCCAGTAACCCGAGTTCAATTCTCGGTAGAACCTTTTTAAAATTTTGAAAAATAAATCCCCACCATTTTCATTTTGCTGCAAACTCTTTCAATTCAAACCACATCTCCCCTCTTTTGGACGTGTCGATTCCTTTATAATTCTCTCTCTCTCTCTCTCTCTCTCTCTCTCTCTGTTCTCTTGCTCCGCCACAAACCGATGGACCCGCCGCAGCACAACCGCCACCCGAACAACAACAAAATCGAGCAAGCCGTTATCGAAATCCTAACCGTTGCAGACCTGGAAACAGCCACCGAGCACAGCGTCCGCTTCGCCGCTGCCGACCGCCTCGGCATTGATCTCTCCGACCTCCAAAGCAAGCTCCTGGTTCGCCGGACACTCGAATCTTTCCTCCTTTCCTCCTCTCCAAATGTAGTCAACTTGGATGCTACCGAACAGCAGGAACAGACCAAAGAAGTCGTCGCTGTCATAAACCGTCCCCAAACTTTGTCTAGTGTTGCTGATCCTAAACGGCGTCGTGAGTTCGTTAGCAGCAAAGTAATTTGCAAGGTCAGTTAGTCAATGACTTGTCTTAGTTTACCGTTTGATTTTATTTCAAGTGGAGTTTTGTTCTTCTGATTCTATGTAGAAATGTGAGAAACAGATTAGGTTCATTTTTCAGATTGATTGAAAAGCTAAGGTTAACTTTGCTCTTCCTTTTTGAATTGGCAGTAATTAAAACCTAAATTGCTGAGTTAGTAGGGTTTGGATGATAAGAAGATTGAGGATTTAAAATTTTTTCTGGTTTACGCATTTTATGATATAATGAAGAATGTGTAAAGCAAATTTTAGCTAAAGTGCAAGAGTTTTCAAAAAGCTTCAAGTTAACTTATGGTAAATTGAATTGGTAATAGTTAAAAAGTTAAAACCCTAAACAGGGTTTAGATGGTAAAAATGTTTGAGGATTTTGAATTCGTTAATGTTTTACGCATTTATGATGTAAAGAGAAATGTCGGAAACAAATTTTTTGTTTATTTTCAATTATTTGAAATGCTCGAAGTTTAAGTAGGTGTGCCGAATCGGCGAAAGTTAAAAACCAAAACGGTAACTAATGGCTTCGGATGATTAAAATTTCGAAAATTTTGGATTTGTTTTGGTTTAATGCTTTTTTCCCTCACAGCGGAAGCATTAATTTTCTGATTATTTGAGTGAAATGTGAGAAACAGCAATTTGGAGATTCCGAACATTCTTTACCTGTTCTTATTTTGGATTGGCAGAGTTTAAGTCTTTACCTGTTCTTATTTTGGATTTGTATGATCAATTAATTCATACAACGTTTGACCCTTCGCGGGATATGCTACTATACTATGTTTTGACAAATCAAAATTGTTGTCAGGTCTGTTTTATATATATGAAATCCGCAAATCACTGCCTGTGTACATTTTTTAATATTTGGAGACAAACTGACGTTTGAATTGGAAGACATGTTTCTCCTTTTTAGAGTCTTATGTTTTTCTCTACCAAAATTTATTGATTTAGAAAATTTAAGTGTGAAAAGATTTCCAAAATCGTTAGATAACAGAACTGATGATCAGAAAATTCTGTGATGACCAATGTACTTGATATTGATTCATTTCTATGTGATAAATGAACTCACCTAGGCTCTAATTCCAAATCTCGTTTGGATGTACAGTTATCAAAAAAGAGGAAAGTGTCCGTTCAACAATTTGGTGAGGAAACTTTGGTGTCAATTAGGGATTTCTTCCAAAAAGGTGGAAGGATGCTTCCATTTAAAAGTGGTAAAGTTTTATCTTTGATATCTACTTTGTTTTGTTGTTACATGTTTACTGTATTTTATAAGATCTTTAATGGAAGTTTACTTTTCATCAATAATATCTTTACCTCTTCATTGAGGCACATGAGCAAAAAATATAGGAAGAGTGCATGTAATGAACATATACGATGTTTATCTAGTCAACAGAATAATTGAAATAATCAAAGTCCCATGTTTTGCTTGTCATTTGGGTTAATGGTAAGGATAAAGGGTTTGTATCGTGGAATTGGTATGCTTTTTAAAAGATTGTACATACACGACCTATGTGAATTGGTGAGTATTGTTCTTGTTGTAGGCTTCTATCTCAGAATTGATGTCAGGAAGTGTACCTATGAATTGCTGTTTAAGCAATCATATCAGACATAAATTGTTTCCCTATTAAGCATTTTTGTAATTGTCAAAGAAATCGCTGCCACGATGGAAACACGAGGTCCATTCTTGATGCTGCTATTTCTAGCTATTGTTTTATATTTGTTTGTCTGTAGTACAATCATAATTTGGCCGTTGGCCTTTATACCAGTAGCACAACTAATGCCAAGTCACGATTCAGTCATAGCCTGCAAGATCGATCATAAGATACCAGTCATATTAGACCCTATAGTTATTGGGGCTGCACCTTCTTGATGGGATACATACAGGTCGAGAGAATGAGATTGTGTCCAGCACAGTTATAGTCCAAAAGTGCTAACCCCAAAACACCTCTCTAAATTTCGCTCATGAAACTTCTACCATCAGGCTGTAGAGGATCTTCCAAGCATTCTTCGGTCGTTCTTCAACCCCAAGAATTCAACTCTACACGTCGTAGATACTTTCTTTTCATCTGTACAATAAAAGACTTCACCCGTAGAAGTAAGATAGATACACCGCTTTAGGCCTTGGAACTTCCTCAATGTTAAAAAACTCGAGGTTGGTCTAAACGCCTCTAGTACAGCGTAATCTGTTTTGTGGTGGCACTTGGATGCTACCATGTACACACTACAGAGTTTTAATGCCGTGCAGCTTTGCTGTGACAGCTGTCCTGAACCCTGCCTAACACTTCTGAATTGTACAAATCTTGCAAAATGGATGCATCTAAAGTATAAAAATCATGGGATTAACACTGTACCTTAAGGGCTCCAAGAAGTATGTTCAATCTTATTTTAATGCACACAGGATACTCAAATTCTGCTGTTGGGAATAAATGCATTTTCTTTAAATGTGGGTTGAGGGTGTGGAGTGGTAGATGCTGAACCTAAAGAAGCACACCTTATGATTTGACCTGTCAAACATAGAAAATATCTACGTCGTGTTAAGTTGCCCTTTTATGGGTTTGCATTTAGTATAACTGTTAGATGCTCAATATGAAGAGTCCCTTTCTTCCAAAGTTCCTATTTGGACTGGGGTTCAGATTTCGTTGCTTCCGAACTTTTACTTTGGATCAGGTTTCTGTCTGCACTAGAGGTTTGTCCTTCTGGTAAGGTTTACAATAGGAATTACCAGAAAGAAAAGGGGACTACATATTATTCTGGCTCTTATTTGCTTGCACGGAATGATTTCAAATTTTCGTACTGTTGCTTAATAGTCTGGAATTTTTTTCCTATTATAGACTGGACATTCTAAGTTTGATTGTTATATATTACACAAGAAAATGAGTTTAAACAGCTCAACAGGGAGCAAAGATACCTCACATGACATTCAAGAGATTTTTGAGAAAACAACCATCCTTGTTTTAAGATAACTTTAAATCATCATTTTTTAAGATAGGAGAAAGAGAGAGATTTTGAAAGCAAGAAAAGAACAATGAAGAAAATAAGATCTAAAGAGGAAGATCTTTACTCCCAAGTAAATATAAACCATATTACAAGATAGATCTATACCTCAAGAAAGCATACTCATCATGATGAACATAGCCAAACACATATTTCATCTCATCTCAACATTCACAAAAGAGTCATTACAAGCATGCTTACATGAAGATCTTACTAAGAACATCATCTATTACACACTATAGAGCCAAAGTGCAACATACTTTGCAAAGTGTCATGAACTTTCGTACTAATGTGGGCAATGTATAGCATTAGCAGTTTTACTGGTTTAAGCATCTCACATGTGATTCACCACTTTATATCATCAATGTTCCGCAATCATTTTTTGATAGAATTTCAGTAGCCTTTCTTGAACATGATTTTTGCTTCCGGTTTTGTCAACTTCATCTACATTTGTTGCGTACATCTCCAAGAAATTACTTACTTGACAAACATGTATATATCTTGATTATAGCAAATATTATATTATGATAACTTGATAAAATATCATTTTTTAAAGCTGAAAATTGTACTAAATGAGTCTTCATTTTAGAGATAATTAGCTTAAGATGTTGCGGTTTTTCATGAGTGCGAGTATTACGTTTTTTAACTGCTCCACTTCCCTCCCCTTGTCAATCCGTGGACCTTGTTACTGTGTTCTCTCGTTTGGTATGTGTGTTCGACTGTTCGTGTGTACGTGCATACACACTCTCCTAGCACGTGAAAACACCTAGAGTTTGGATTATTTTGCTTGTATTTTTCTGGTATTAGGTTATGTTAGAGTCTGTTGAAACTCGATTAATCATTTGAGGAGGGGTTTGCATTAGAAGATCTATCAAGCATAGATGGAAAAGCCCACCCCTTTGCATGATCTGAACTATTTGCAAAAGAAAATAATAGAAGTTTTGGGGGAAAGCTCTCTGACTCTGGAATGAGATTGAAGAGCTCAATGCTTAATCTGTTTCTTTTTCGGTTGATTGAGGCACTATCTGAGTTTTTAGATTAGAAATAGTAAGTTAATTAAATTGCAAGCCTTTTCATTGGAAATTTTGGTGGAGGTTTTCTAGTTAGCTCCTTGTGTAAACGGGTAGAGTTTTTTGGTTGTTGCTTAGATTTATGCTTTAAGCTTAAAAGGTTTCCCTCCACACTTATTTAATAAATTATTGAGTCTGTAGATAGTAGGATGCCAATCTTTTTATGTGGATTACAACAAAGAAGTTGGTACAGTTTTTTTGTTTAGTTCTTCGGGTGTGTGGATAAGTTGGCTTAGAGATTTGGTTTTTGCTTAATTTTATGCTTCTAGTTTTTAAATGGGTTGTCTTTGCACCTTTGTACTACCTCCGTCCCACATGAAGAGTTACACTTTGACCGAGCACGGAGATTAATAAGTGAGTTGAAAGGAGGTAGTTTCCATAAAAATCCCTTAAATGTGGCACATATTTATTCGTACAAAAAGTAGGGGTAATACGGTTAAGTGGGATGGCTCAAAAAGGAAATGTAACTCTTCATGTGGAACGGCCTAAAAAGGAAAGTATATCTCTTCACGTGGGACGGAGGGAGTAATAAATTATTACTTGTGCCTGAAAAGAAGAAAATCTTGTATTATTCTCAAAATTGGAGTTTTATTAACAAGTACACTGTTTTTGTGAAAAGAAAAATGGAAGTCATATCGATGTCAAAAATTGTTTCTTGCAACTGTTTGAAGAGTCCCAACAATGACTTGAAAAAAAGAAGTCCAAAATTTTTGTTGATTATGCGTCCGAAAACAGGAACTGTGTTTTAACTTCAAAACTAGTTGAAGATGTACACAGAATTGCCTGAGAAGTCGGTATGTGCTGTAGGTCTCCATGTGTAAGCTTAGAATTTATGTTTTGTCTTAGTGAAAGCACATGTTTCAGCCAAGGTTAGTCTGTTGAAGTTTGCATCTGTTGCATCTATTAAATGATATTTGGGTGACACGCTGTCTTATGACATCTCTGTTGTTCATTATGTTTTCTTTTCACTAAATATTACTGGGCTAGGCCATAACATACATGTAGCAGGTGGCTTCATTTATATGTACATTCCATCTGCTATAATATCAAATTTTCTTTTTGCTGATCTGACATTGAGTAGGTTATACGCTCTTAAGGATAGGTTGTTCATTCCAGTGACCAGTAAGTGGTAATCTTGTGCTTCTGCTATTTTTATATAGGAATTAGCTTGACAGCTAGCCAGTGGTCGGCCTTTAGGTCGAGTTTCCCTGATGTAGAAGCCGCCATAGTGAAGATGACATCACGGACAAGGTAAATTACTGTTTCCCCTTGTGTACAGATTTTTTTTTCTCCACGTCTGCTGTCATTTCCCAGGATTTTATTATTACCCAGTGTACTTTTGGAGCATTTCCAGTATATCTCAGCTTCAGTATTTTGATAGTAATTTTAGCTTTTAGTTTTTAGAGCTGCATCATTTTAAATTTCATGTACTTCTGTGGGCAAAGAGCAGATATAGTGTAAGTTAATTTCAAATGCATGTTAATATGTAATGTAGTACTGAATGCTCTGGAAAGCAGACCGAGGTAGATAATCCTACTCAAGTAGCTGCTCTGGTTTCTCAAAGACAGTTTCCTGCTGAAGATGTACAAATAGAAGCAGATGGAAATCAGACTAAGGCAGCTAGTCCTACTTCATTGAGTCCTTTGACCGATCAAAGACAAAATACTGTTGGAGTAGAAACCGAAACAGAAATGCGTAATCCGGCAACTTCTTTTACTCCTCAAGCACTCGTACCAATTGTGCCCGCCCGCCTTGATGCTAAAAATTACCATTGTTGGATGCATCAGATTGATTTTCTTCTGAAGCAGTTGAAGATTGCGTATGTGCTTACTGATCCATGTCCAAGCACTTCGCATTCCTCTGATGCAAGTTTTGAAGAAACTGTTCAAGCCAAAATGAAGGCTCAAAAATGGTTAGACGATGATTACATTTGCCGACACAACATCTTGAACTCACTTTCTGACAATCTTTTTGATAAATATTCGAGTATGACCTACACAGCTAAAGAGCTTTGGGAAAAACTTAAATCAGCATATGATGACGATTTCCAAACAAAGCGTTCTCAAGTCAATAAGTACATTCAGTTTCAAATAGTTGATGGGGTATCAATTATCGAGCAAGTTCAAGAACTTCATAAGATTGCTGATTCAATCATTGCATCTGGAATATGGTTTGACGAGAATTTTCATGTCAGTACCATTATTTCCAAACTTCCTCCCTCTTGGAAGCAGTGTCGGGTCAAACTTATGCAGGAAGACATTCTACCCTTGAACAGGTTGATGTACCGGTTAAGGGACGAAGAGGATTTTAGAAATCGCCGAAAGAAGGCAGAAAGGTTGAAGAATGCAAGTGTGGTGAACTCAAATCTTGATGATAAACTCGAACTGAGGAAGGAAATGAAGATTGTTTGTTACTATTGTAGCAAAGAGGGACACAAATCAAAGAACTGTCCCCGTAGATTGGATCCAAAGGAGTGGGGCGATGGAAAGGAGTCGTAGAATACCAGTGTCTTCAGAAGTCAACATGGTTGAGCTGTAGAAAATACTGAGATGAGCATATTAGTTCTCGGTTGAATTAGCTATACTTATACAAACATGCAATAAACAAGGTGTTGGGTGTGTTCGCTTGATATAGATTTTTTCGTTTTGATCTTGATTTTTCATTTTTCTCTCCTCCCACTATTTTCAATCTATTTCTCCTTTATCTCCTTTACTTTTTACCGTAATCATTACAAAAAATGAAAAATGAAAGCAACAGATTAACCATTCAAACACACCCGCGGGCGTATCTTGCAGCACACAAGGTAAGTAGAATGTGCCATTTTCCTGCAAATCAGTTTCATCTGTTAATACATTGTATCAGGATTTTGAAATGGGTTTTTCCCCTTATGTAATTGATGATTTTCTGTAATGCACGCAGGAATAAGATTCTTCTCCTTTTGAGCATGATTCCTGATGCTTGATATATAAAAAACTGCGAAATGGATGCAAACTTGTATTTGCTCTTCGGAGTCTTCACTTGGTTAAGACAAAATTAAGGGGTGTGTGAGTGTGAAATTTGGATCTTCTATGCTAAATAGGGTGTCACTTTCTGTATCAATTAAATCATTTAAAAGCTGATTCTAAAATTTAAAATTTTAAAATACATGTTATTTCTTAAAATCTATAGTATAAATAGCATTGGTTGGTGAACGGTTCTTTGAACAGTGTTCAATCCAACAGTTGAATTAAAGCTATCAATCGTTTACCATGTTTCTACTTTATTCATTCTCCAATTAAATGTCTACCATCAATCACATTACACTAAGTATGTGCAGAGAATCATAGACGATCATGGTTCGGTTTGGTTCGGTTTTGGTCACTTTTGATTAAAACTGCAGCCAAACCAATAGTTCGGTTTTATCATTTTTCAAAATCAAAATCAACCCAAAAATATGAAAAATCGATTCTTCGGTTT
>JAOTQG010112260.1:0-11267 GCA_025631175.1 Iris virginica
TATTTACGTCAACGTGTAATTCATTTACTCTTAAGTCTTAACATGATGTTAAGTTTGACTTGTTGTTATGTTGTACTGATATTTTTAAATGTTTGTAAGTGTTCATTTTTTTAGTTGTTTTATTCATTTGAACAATTTTAAAATTACAGCATTTCAATTGTAAAGAAATATCACATGCATGCACTTCAACATTGAAAAATAAATTATATTCATTTACTTCAACGTGTGATTCATGTATTTTTAACATGATGTTTAGTTTGACTTGTTGTTATGTTATACAAATTTATTGAAATGTTATTATTGTTCATTTTTTCAATGCTTAATATTCATTTTCTTATTTGTTTGATTTATATATACAGTACTCAAATTGTGTATTTAAAAAAATCGCACAATTTTGGGTATTAATATTTAAATTTAATTTTGATAGATTACAGAAAATTAATTTAGACGAAGTTTTTGGAATTTAAATAAAGCTATTTTTTTAAATTTTGATTGAAAAGATTAAAAAATTGCTTAATTTTAGAGAGAGAGCGACTATTTACAAAGTAAATAAATGCTAAGTTTAATACACAAAATTTTGTGATAAAAATAACCTTCATTAAAATTTATTTTATATAAATAAATAATAGTAAAATTATCACTAACTTTGAAATAAACTTCATCTTCTTCACTTTTTCTTATACTTGATTTTATCTCCCTAAATCACCCACAAGTTAAAAAAATCCACATAAAAATGAGAAAGAAAAATTCATTACAGATAGAAACATGTTTATATATATCGAGCTTGATTTTTGATGGATCTACATATCCAACACTTTTTGATGGATTTTTGATTTTAAGACATTTGTGATCTTGTTTGAGGATTAAATGCACCTCTTTTGTTAGTACGAGTATTGCTTCTTATTAATTTGCTTCTTGTTTATATTATTAAGAATAAGATTTTAGGAATTATATTGGGCTTCTTTATCATCTTTGATCTGCAGGGAGAAGGGGGAAAATTGTGCTGGTGAAGGTTTAATTGGAGGGTCTTTTTTACATCCATTTTGGATGTTAGAGATACCGAGGTAAGCTGGAGGTGAGATGAGGGATGTTATCAAGGTTATTAAACATTCTAAAGGCCTGCTGCTGGTGAGTGGTGACCATTATCGAACCAGTCTATGCTTACGGGTTCGGAGGCGCCAATATGGGTTGCTTTGGGATAAGGACAATGGGCAGATTTCTTGACCGGCGAATTCTCCATGGCCGCTGTGCAAGCATGTTGCTTGAGGATCAAAGTCAGATCGAGTCAAACTCTTGAGCTTGCTCAATTCTAGTATGTAGAAATAAAATTGTTATTTTGAGAAGGAATAAAATATAAATATAAATATTTTAAAGTTAATAAAATATAAAAAATGTATATTTAATTATAATTGTATATTATACTTAACACTTGTGTATTTTTATAAATAGTCGTTCCCTTTTAAAAATTGATTGAAATTTATTAAAGAGAGAAATACGAAAAGAATGTATTTCACTTTCTCAAAAGGACGGCGTCACGACGCTCGTATAACGATTGCCATATGTTAAAAGTCTCGTGTTGGCTTTCTCTGCTTCTACTGATTGGACTTAATCTGCAAATACTTTCAATGTCCTTCTGCAATTAATTTTTCAATTGATTTCGTCTGTTAGCTGTATAATTCTATTAAGTAATAAATACCCGAGATGAAATCTAATCACACCTAATCGAAACAGTAAAAAATTGCCCCTCCGTCCTTAAAAAGAAGGGCACAGGAAGAACTGATTTAAAAATTAAAAAAAAATTAAAAATAAAGAGAGAGAGAGAGAGAGACCAGAGAACTAATTTCAAGAAACTATATATGCTACTCAAACAACGATCCTTACTTGTAGACATTTTCTTTCAAATTTTATAGGCAAATAATTCAGCATCTAAAACAAAACTACCGCAGTAATCAAGACTTATTTCCTTTGAAGAAGCTGGACTTCCTCACTTTGTGAATCATATTAGGTACACACTTCACTTGTGCACAACGTCTAGGCATGTTTGCCTAATTAATTAAGCTAGCTTCTTGCTATTGTCAACTTAGATTAAATGGTAGTATCGATCACACTATCCGTTGATCAGTTATTTCCGTACAGGATATAATCTATGAAATAACTGTATCGCCTCATTTTCCTCCCATCAGCGCTTGTGAAGGAGACTTTAGTAACTTCTTCAGTGTCTCGACAATGCTCTTAAAAGAAGGGCGCTGAGCAGGATCACTGCAATTGAAACCGAAAACTTTTAGAGAATGAATCAGTAGATAACAATGGGTAAAAGATGCACAAAGCATACTCCAGAGTACAAACCAACTCTTACATAAGGTTTTAGCAGGACGTGTATTTTCTATTTCATTTGTCTATTGTTGCTCTACAGATCTTCTATTAGTTTATTCAAGTATCTCCACTACTAACTCACGTCAGTCCCACGGGCCTCTCATCCATTCTCATTCAGTCACAGAGGGGGAGCAAATCAAAAGCAAGGTTCTGAGGAATGAAAAAGAAAAAGCACAAACGCAGCTCCATCTAAATTGCACTCAATATTGTTCTCCACCTTAGCATTCGTCCAGAGAAAAATAGAACTAGCAGTCTAACCGACTACACTTTCGCTCCTTCACAACCCAAGAACACCACTCACCCACCCAAACTAACCAAGTAGAATTCTCCACAATTCGAGACAAGGAGACGAACATGTTAAATTTCTTAAATTTCAATGTCATAGCACCGTTGAAGAGATCTTGGTATAAATAATAGCAAGCACTGAGAGTTTCTAAACAAGACATCTCCAAAAGTAAAGCCGAAAGCATTATTCTTACTCTGCCCAACAAGATTCCATAAGTGAGACTAATACAGCAGATGTATTAGGGGGGATAGCAAGCCTTCGATTTTGGAAGGCAACTGCTCCAACAACCTGAAAGTTCACGGGTTTATTGACCAATGAGTAAAATTACATTATAATTAGGAGATATTGAAAGGCAAAACTCCAAGAAGCAGAAGAAATACGAGTGGAACAGGTAAAAATGTCATAAGAACCTGCGCAGGGCCAAGACCGCTCCAAGGTTGTTGCATGGTCACAAGCTCCCATAAAACCACTCCAAAACTATAGATATCAGACTTCTCATTCGAGGGCTCTCCACGAAGAAATTCAGGGGCCATCCACTCTGGCTGAAATGGAAAGCAAGAGAATTACATACGGGATTGATTCATGGCAGCAACACATTCAAATAGAAGATTTCCATATTCGATCAAGGAAAAAATGGAAGCACGCTCTCGACCATAGAAGTAAAAGCAGAAGGAAAAAAGAAGGGTGATAAAATAAGAACACACAAGCATAAGACAAGGAGGCAACTATGAGCATCCTAGGGCCAACGAAATAGATATCTTGCTAACAAATAATCATCTCCAGGGAAACCAGAGTATCAAGAGTTGATTTTGTGGGCACTCAGACGTAAAGTAGTAAACATGGCATTAATGCCAACCTCTTAGCCTCATGAAATGAAGGATAAGGGGATGCTTACATAAACCAAATTAACTGTTTTGCAGGAAATTGATTTCTTTCATGCAAGCTATATCATCAAGCGCACATTAAGAGAGGGGAGAGAGAGAGAGAGAGACGTACTGTGCCGGCAACAGATTTTGAAGATATGAATGTGTTTGCTTTGAATCTCGACAACCCAAAATCGCAAACCTACCAAACATATAGATAAAGAACAAACTTGAAGTTAAGACTTGGAACCAATTTGACACTTCCAAAATAATGTTGATGACAGCCAGAACTTTTACCTTTACAGTCCAGTTTTTGTCAACCAACAAGTTAAGAGATTTAAGATCCCAGTGAACAACATGAGGGTTAAGGCAGTGAAGATAATTAATGCCCTTTGCCTGCAACAAGCACGAATTACTAGCTATTAAGAAAAAATATTGTGATCTATTAAATAAAAGCATCAATGTAGGATACAAACCACGTCCAGAGCCATTCGCAACCGCCTCCTCTGATCCAAAGTTTCTCCAGCAGCTGGTCGATGTAGAAGACGGAAGAGGCTGCCCCTGTTTAAATGAGCATTGGGTCATTTGAAGGTCAATAGATGTTTCACCAAAATTGACATCGTTAAACTTGACAGACAGACACTTTACCTTGGTAGATATTCTGTAACTATTGATAAATGTGGACGTTTTGTAACAGCGCCCATGAAAAGAACAACATTTGGATGACGAACACGTTTCATGATTGCAACCTTAATAGAAAATTTAGTCAACTTCAGCAATGGTTTCACATAACCATCAAAGGCATTGATAAAACAAGAATGATTTGCAGATAATTTCCAAGGAGACATCACTGTACGATAGCAGAAGTACACAACACGAAAGGTGGTAAGATTATACAAATCTAGTGGACAGCTAATACGGTGTACGGAAGGCAACGTATTGTCTTATATAACACTTGACGAGATGAAATTAATACATACCTCCCTTAGAAACTCTTTCAACTGATCATCGCAAAAATCCTGGACAGTTAAAACCTTGACTGCGACGTCCTATTAATCAGTAAAGAGTATATTTTAGAAAATGAAGACTACACCAAACAAGCAGACTAGAATAAGGAAATACAGTTACATATTTATCTACCAACACCAGTTCAATCATCTCACACAAACCAGAATGTACTGTTTGAAATTCCAACTTCAAAATTTCTCCACATAACTGGATATTCTGATATATCCAACCTCGTATTTTTAACTTTACCCACAAAACTGATAAAACAACAAGTAAAATTATTTCCAGAATCCGGACTATAGGGCACTTAGTGGTGACATAAGCCAATTACAGTATCACACTTCGGCAATCTATCAGTCACAAAATTGCATCAGCACTGATGGCAAAGTATTTGTATCCTTCCAAATCACGAGTCATCTATTATTTTCATGCTCCGCATCATCAAGTCCTTTTCAAACTTGTACAGTTGTACTCAATATTCGGAACGGATGGGCCCCGCCAATACGCTTTGTGGTGAGTGTTATGACAAAGGCAACTAGATAACTTTTATTTCATACAAGGATACTAGTGTTATTTGCCTGAAGATAGCTTTAATACAGGATTATTATCAAACAAATAATTGTAACTGCCGATGTCGAAATATAGAACCCCAGGAGCTGATGAGAAATATGTTCCCCCAGGGACAGCTAAAAACATAATGAGAGGACTTCCATAGTGAAATGATTTTACAAACTTATCTGGTTAAAAACCTGTTCTATGTACGTAACATATTTTACAATTTACACCGGTTCTATTTGAATACAGGAAATTTTTTACAGGATTTCTTATCGATAAGATGATAACTGTCTAGGTGGTTAACCTAACAAACTGAAGAAACAAGCCAAATATAACAATCAACCATGTAGCATGAGTGCTTTTAAACAAAAGAAGAACTTTGGGGATCTGTTAAGAATGAGCAAATATAATGCTTTCATATTTTAAAAAAACATTGTAGATTATACATTTGAAAAGGAGGATTCCCGTTCATCATACACGTGTGAATATCACTTGCCCAGCTTCAGGTCATAAGTTGATATTAAGAGATTTTCCACAGAACTGATCCATATTATGATTCCTTACTCGAGCACCATATGATCACCTTGGCAGGACCTATGTAGGGGCCCGCAGAGCACGGGCCACCACTCAAGTTTTAAGAAAATGAAAAATTATTAAGAATAAAATTATATTTTTTGTATAATTAGGTATAAATATGTAAGAGTCCCCACAAAATAATTACTTAAATTTTTTAAGAAAATATCTTTCATCTTTGAGCGACTACAGTTAAAAAATGGGGAAAAAAACCTTTATATTTGCTTAGCAAAAATTATATAGTTGTTAAAAGAAATTATCATTAGATTGTGCCCCCATTGATAACCGAGCTATGTCCTCCGCTGCCCTTGGTAAATTTTAGGGGCACTCAACCAAACTTGGCATCGCAATATCTCAAATCATTACTTGGTTAATCAGAAAAATATCTGTTTTTGATTATATTGTGACACTAAAAAAACCTTGTTTGATATTCAACAAGAATATCAGAATACAATGTCCACAGAACTAAAATTAGTAACTATGTAACATGTGGGAAACTAACCGATCCATGCCACTCCGCACGATGCACTGTCCCAAATGATCCTGTGAAGGGAAACAGTAGGTTTTATGAGTTTTCACTAGCCATCTACAGCCAAGAAACTCAAACAAGGAAACACTGTTAGATAACTAGCTGAGAAATTTACCAGCACCAACACGCTCCTTGATATGCAATTCGTCCCATGATATCTCAAGCCAGTCCATTGCAAGGGAAGGCTCAAGATTCAAGTATTGGTTAGTTAAGGCAGAAAATTTCCCTCGAGTTCTGCATTCACTCTCTGCCTCTGACAAATCTGATTGGACAGATATGACCGCCTTTGAAGGCTTTCTATTGGATGTGCTCAAAATAGGACTTCCAGATACAACAATTTCATTGCCACAAGCTTGTTTAACAATTTTATCTCTACCATGTCTGGAATATTGATCTGCTGACATCCGAGGACCAGCATTCAAAACTTCAGGTGTTTTGAACCTTCCAAAATCTTGGTTCACCAGACTAGACACTGCCTCTGGATTATTTTCGCCATCTACAATACATCCATGTTCATTGCCTGCACATTGACAGTCTTAATGTAATTAGCTGGTTTAGACGACCTGAACGGGGCTGCATACATTCCTTTATAATCTAAAAATTGAAAAGTGTGCGTCCGAAGAAATATCTGTCACTCTCTCAGCACTTAAATGAGTAATAAGAACTTTCCTCGACTACAGCAGCAGGAAAAACAACAGTTGCAGAAAGGTTGCATAGTTGCAAAAAGATAATTCGGTTACAGTATTATAGGTGCTTAAAAGACTACAGGTATCCAAGCAAAACCAAAAGACATCCTCTTTTTCTGCAAATACGCATCAGAATAGACACTCCATACTGCTATCCACTAACTTAAACATGGCGACGTCAAGCTATAGGGTATTAAACATATACACAGCCGAACATGTAAGTAGAAACATGTAGAAGCTAGACTCCTATGCCATACTAAACACAGTTCTTATTTTTATTCTAATGTCTAAGCATCAGTCTCTTGTACATGTTATATCGCATGAAATACTGGAATTTCTATAGGTTCCCTCATCACTACATTCATGTCTCCAAGTTTTTGGCCCTCCATAATATAAAACTTATATGCTGATATTCAGAGTATGCCAAGTAGCTCATAAAACTATAAAAGTGTTTTCAGGAGGAGCACATGAGTGCTCGGAATTTAGGATTTGAGATAGTGGTTCACTGCCACACAAGGTTGCAGAAATTCTAAATGTGAAATCTGAAATGGTCAAGGAATTGGGGAAAGTACAGCACCATTGATTGACGAATCCGGACTACGGAGATTTCCTGGCTCGCCAACTAGATCGACCACGAATTCCCTGTCAAAAAGTGCACACACATCTATAAGACACAAAGTACAAAGCAGATTCCAAACATGACAAGAACCACATATTCATCAATCATAAACATGTAAAGATCATCGCTCAGCTTCTTCATCTGAAGTAGTCATGAGAGCCTAAACAATTATCATAACTTAATAATCTCATGACCCAACTGCCAAATCCCTTCACAACTCGCTGAATGAATGTACAGGTTAAAAAAACATACGTTGCATGAGCCATTTCAGAAAATAAAAATGACCAGAAGTAGAAATAAGCCAGTTCGACTGCCAACATTTGTTTAAACGAGAACACCTGATAAAAAGATACTTCAGCCCATTATCCATAGATTATAGAATTTCATAAAATAAACAAAGAAAGGGGTAGGGAAAGAAAAGGGGACAGAGTGAAATATAAGTCAGGTTTCTGCTGGAACGTTTTTAACTTCTTTTCTTCCTACAACTTCTTTGACTCGTTCAATTAGCATCAGATAACAGAACTTAAAATATAAATCTATAACAGGTGGAGCTCTCAAAGAGCTACTGACTTGTCCATCCCTATAATCAAGTTACAAATATGTTAGTGTTTCATGCAAGTGAGAGATGGAATAGGGAATAGGCATATACAGACCTAGACACCTTCCTGTCATCTTCAATCTTGACAAGACATGAAGACCTATGATCTTCATCACAATACTTGCATCCTCGAGCCAATCGGCAGGGTAGACCCACATAATCAGCCAATCTCTGGATACAAAAAATGGGTAATGCATCAGTATGCTTGTCATGTTCTATACGCACCCACAATTCTAGAGCTCTACAAGGACACACCAATATAGAAACAATCAGACCATGAACCAGACTGCCTACTGACAAGCTTTCCGCTCTCAAGCGCAGAAAAAAACTAACAAAAAATACGGGTGACTAAACCGGAGATTAGTATGAGCCAGTGCCTTTCATGCGGTAATTAGCAAGCGTGTTCGGTGGTAAACAGCATGAGTTTTCTAATAGTTCGGCAATATTATATACCAAAAGAGAAACAGAAAAGAAGCACAGTTCACTTTTATGGCAAGTATTAAAAGCAGTTGGTGTGAATTGTAACCTTGAACAGAATAGCGCGGTGCCTACACAGTCCCATAGACATGTTGCTGACAGGGACCACTACACTTTTCTGAAGATCCCTCAATCTCATGCTATCCAATTTCCAACGCAATTGGAGGTCACCTTGCTCGATTGGAAATGATCCCCTTGGGTTCCAAAAAACTTATCACATTTAGAAAGAAGAACAACAAGAGCTCAAGTAATAAACAAAGGGCGATTCTGAAACTTACCCCATAAAAACACCAACAAGTTTCCCAAGCTCTTCAGCCAACACAAAGGAATTTGCGGCAGAAAAATATAGGTCTTGCGCTCTATCCTCTAGCTCCCTAAGCCGTGAATCCCCATATCGATCTACAAGAACCACCTCCATCGATGTATCACCAGGACCAACAGCTTTAAGTGCCACTAAAGACGGCAGACGTCTACTTTCCTCTACACTATTGCACATCACCCACAAAAATGGGTTCATTCCCAGGATATTATAGAATCCATCCGATATCCTATCATTGTATGACAAACCACCAGTAACCTGAAAAATGAGATGTTTTTTTTACAAATTAAACATCACTAAAATCATAAGAACTGTTGCAGGGACAGAAAGGAGTTAGGAGACAAATAAGTTGACACGTTGATAACCAAATAAATTTGTTTCAATTCCATTACTTCACAATTACAGGTAATACGGAGATGATATTTAAGCTCCAAAAAGCACTTCCAAAAAAAACCAGTTAATTCTTAAGCCTCCTTTATCATCGAATTCCAGATACATATTTAAGGAAATACCTATTAGATCTCCTCTTCCATTTCATTGAATTTCTTACATGTTTTACCGATGGAATCCACTTTACAAACAAATACCGTAATGCAAAAAGTGTGAAATGCTGGAGCCGTTTAACAGGTAAACCCATTACCGCCTTATCTGGACTGTTAATGGGATTGGAATGGTGGATAGCTGTTGCATATATAGCCATCACTATTAATCAATGTGTGTTCTAAGGGTTTTTTTTATTTGGGGGGGGGGGGGTTCAACACCATACGCAATATGGTGGAAGGAAGGAGCTAAAATAGGGTCTCTACTGTAAAATTGAACATTGACTGTATTGGAGAGAATTTGGAGAGGTGGTGCGACCAATTTGATCATCAACCATGCATATATATTTCCATTATATCAGAAAAGGCGTCTTGGATGTGAACCCTCATAAGTCATAACACACCCAGTTAGATCATCACCACATCCGCCTACTTAATTGTCTAACATCCAGTAACGATGTGAGAAAACTGAGGAACTAAATAATTATGGAGAGACCTAGGTACAAAAGTCAGAATGCAGCTGTGGTATTTTCTAATAACCGTGGATCACTCCCTTAAAAAGTACTGCTAGGATTCCCAGTTTCATCTTTTATCTAAAGTTTACATATCTATCTTTCGGCAAGCATGTAATTCTTTAGAACCCAAATCACTTCACATGCGGCGACAAACTAACCAATCACAATCACATTGCCACGATGATCAGCAGATGAGAATTTGGGATAAAAGGATGAAATTCCTAGCATTTTGCATCTCAAAATGCAATGCAAGCAGCCTGACAAGATCCACATACCCATTATTGCACCATATTTGACCACAATTAATTTCTACCAGCTCAAAACTAATGACCAAGTTACTCAATTAATTGGCATGTGACAATTCATGACAATGACACAGGACGTGAAGTAATGTATCATGTCTACAGTACTATAATCAAGAGGGGGGAGAAAACATACCCAGAGACGATACGAAACACTTTCAGGATCAGAACATACAGCACGGCCACCATATCCACACTCCTGCTGAAGTGTAGATTCACTACCGACCGTGGCTTGCCAACTAAGTCGTTTTGCAAGCATAAGTTGCAAGTAATAGCTCTCCTGCAGCTTATTCGCTGAACTCCGATCTTTTCCATGAGTACTCTCCACCTCCAACTGATCTTCCTCCTCCCTAGTTGTAGCTGAATCATCCTTGTAAGCCAAGCTCGATGTATTTCCATCCAATGTCGTTCCGGAAAACAAGCTATCCGCATAGCTACTCCCACTCGACACCCTCTGCAGCGAAACCCGGCTGTCAAAATACCTATGATCCCTGTTTCCTCCTCCCCCTCCTCCTCCTCCTCCCACCACCCGATGATGAGTTTGGGACTGATCAATCTCTTCTAACTCCTCCGTTATGTGGCGGTCAGGGACGGCCACGTCATTCACCTCATGAGGAGGAGACAGAGTAGGAGGAAGTAACAATTCAAGATCGTGATGATCAGCCAACCTGGTCTTCACGTGTTGCCGGGGGCCCGCGGACTTTTTATCCCCAAACCAATTGACAAAATCCGCCAACTGTTTTCCGTGATGAACTCTGCCGGCTGTTGAAGAACGACTTTTAACACTACTACTGGTAATACTTTTCGTTGCATCCTGATCATGATCACGAACATTTGTACTTTTAACGTCGCAATCGCTGATCCTCGTGACCCCTTTCTCGTGACCAAACGGAAAGTTTGATGAATTAGCCGTACCAAATCCAGTCCCATCAGGAACCTGTCTCGGAAAGAAATAAGTCGTTCGATGCGGCATTTTCTCACAAACCTCACGTGAACACCGAAAAATATCTCCACCCTCCTGTTTT
>JAOTQG010112271.1:0-11722 GCA_025631175.1 Iris virginica
AAATCCGGCCAAATCATACCACCCTATGAAGGATTTTTCGGCGTGGAAGGGGCGACCGCCCCCTCCCGCCCCCCCTACATCCGCCCCTGTGTGCATGTGATAATAGTTGCCTTAAAAAACACTGGAGTTTCACAAACTATTGGGGGTATTTGTCTAATGCGTGGAGGTAGCTAAAAAGTAACTTTTCACAAGTAATGTTCTTCCCTGGGAAGTTTAGGGTCATAGGTCAAGCCTTTTCAAAGTACAGCCATCTGCTTTTTCCATGAAGAACTACTAAACCTTTAACTTACATAATCTTTCAGCAGCCAAGTGGAATATGGAAAGAGTGTTTAGTGTATTGGTCAGGTTGAGCGCATATGAATAGCAGTTCAACTTAATTATTGCGCTATTTGATTTACAATCGTTTGGGATGCGCATTACCAGAACCAAGATAACACAGAACGAATCTCTTGCCTTTTTAGATTTTGTGTTGTCAGTTTTTTAACCAGATGTTATGTGATTAATGAGTAATTTACCTGTGTGGTAGTTTGGAGTTGTGCATATATATGCGCAGAGAAGATTCCATATAAAGCTACTTCTTTAAACCATCACTGTGGGCATAACATTTTCATTTAACTAACTGTCAAGTTGAGTGTGAGGATTCAAACCCTCCTGAAATCTCTTACTTTTACGAATTTGGGTTGGTCAACATGAAGGAATTCATAACCCCAATTATACCTTGATATTGCCACTTATAAAGAAGTTATAGTGGTGATACCTTGTCAAGCAATTGCTTTCGTTTGCCCAGACATGAATATCGACTGCGGTTGGTAAAGGTTGGTTTGCTTGCTTATATGATTATTCCTTTGGCTGGTGTTTACTTCTTGAAGCAAATAATTATTTGCTTGGTCCTCTTATCTTGATGATCAACTCGTGAGGTTAATGGTTTTCCTGCTTAAATAGTTCTCTCTCCTCATCTCGGACTTGGTGCAATGGCAACTGCCGCTGCTAACCAGCGCTTTGGCACAGGTTCGAGTCCTGGAATTAGCCTTTCCAAAATGGAGGTGAGGTTGCCTACATCTCACCTCTTCCAGACCTTGCATGAGCAGAAGCCTTGTCCACCGGCTTAGACCCCCCTCCCCCACCTTTTTTTAATAAATAATCTGGTACTGGAACGGAATTATGACAAGTAAAATAAAATAATTATTTCTATACTGTATCTTGCATGAATGTAGTGTCCCAGCTGAGAAACAGGCTATGTACCTTTTATAAGTGATTATCACTATACGACCTTCTGGACCTGAAAACCAGGCTCGCTGTTGATTTGCAGATATGTGACATGGTAGCTGTTGCGCGTATCATAAATGCCATTCTTGTAATTCCAGAGCTCGATAAACGCTCATTCTGGCAGGATTCAAGGTGCATATGTTTTAAAATTGTTTTAATTTTTGCATGTAAATAAACCTCTTTTGTTTTTCCTTCTCCATTTGTAGATGGCCTTTTTTCAACTTCTGTCTCTTGATATTATTGCAGTAACTTTTCTGACGTTTTTGATGAAGATCATTTCATTAATTCTTTGGCTAATGACGTAAAGATTATCAAAAATCTTCCTAAAGAATTGGCAAATGCTACTAGAGCTGTTGAGCACTTTAGAAGCTGGTCCGGTATAGATTACTATACGAAGGAGATTGCAAGCATGTGGGAAGAATATCAGGTATAGTATAACAATCTGTACGTTTCGTAATGAACTTGCAATTCAACCGATTGATCTGTCACAACTTTTTGTAGGTTATTCGGGCAGCTAAGTCTGATTCTCGACTAGCAAACAATAATCTGCCTCCTGACATACAGAAGCTGCGGTGTCGTGCTTGTTATGAAGCCCTCCGCTTTTCCCCCCGCATCGAAGCTATGGGAAAGGTGAATCCTTTTACAATGTTTGCTTGAATTATTAAATGGCTAACCTCCTTTTGTTTATTGAAGTAATTATGGTTTTTATGATTTTGTAGATGTTGGTAGATCGAATGAGATCCTATGGTCCCTATATTGCTTTGCATTTACGATATGAAAAAGACATGCTTGCTTTTAGTGGATGCACACATGATTTATCTCCGGAAGAAGCCGAGGAGCTAAAGATAATCAGGTTAGCAGATGCCTCTACATATCAAAAATCCGTTGATAGATTTGTCACCTGAAGTTAAATCTCTTTGCTCGTGTATATCAAATGGTAGAGAGAACACCGCTTATTGGAAAGTGAAGGACATTGATGCCATGGAACAAAGAGCCAAAGGGTACTGCCCGTTAACTCCAAAGGAAGTTGGAATGTTCCTTAATGCTCTCGGATTCCCTGCAAAGACTCCAATATATATTGCTGCAGGGGAGATATATGGTGGTGATTCCCATATGGCAGCTCTTCAGTCTCGTTTTCCCACATTAATGAACAAGGTGAGGAGTTCAATTCATTGTTACACCTGTATTGCTTAGTTCTGTAGCCACTTGTCATCTTGAGTAGCTTGATAGCGAATAGGGGCTCAATGGATTCACATAGTACTTGGCTGAGAATAAGTATCCGAAAATGTACTAATATGAGGGACGTATAACTTGTGTTGTTGACATCACTGACTTGCATGCTAGGCAAGCTTATATCTCAGAATGGAACTCTTTGCCGGCTACATCTGAGCTCCACAAAACTTTCATGTTTCATCTTCCCTGGGTATTTTGGGTCTTAGTTTTATAAAAATTGCCACTTAACAATTTGTTGGCCAGCTTGTCTTCTGAATCCTAAAGATTAAGGTTTTTCTGGTCCATGCCATTTATCTGGTGTAGGGTTCCACTTTACTGTCTGCAGCTAGTTCTGAGCTGCATTAAAAAAATTTAAGAAAGAAGTTTCATTTTCAACTCCAAAATACATGCAGAGTCTAAGTTTCATCATCTGATGTGTTGTACTATAATCTTTGTAAAATTGTTATCTTGTAATGATTCTATCTTGTAGTATATCCTCAAGTTTATGTCAAAGTGGTTCCTTTCGCTGACCAGTGGTTTTAGGAGTTGTGGAGCTCAAGCTTTGTTAAACAACGGTTTTGGTTCAATTAGGAAATTACTATGCGAGTCAATGTCATATGTTGGAACCCCCCTTTATTGGAAAGTGCTGGTAGGTGATGCACTGTTACTTGTAGTCAGTTGATGCATTTTTGTTGCATCTGCTTAGTCTTTTATTGTAATTGTGTATGGTCTAGTCAGCAACCTCATAGCTTATGGTATACCTCTGTCACCAACTCAACTCGTATACAGTTAGTCGGTAGATCTGAAGTGGTACAACTGTTGAAGGAAGGCCTATAATCATAATAGATGACAAGCCACAAATGGCGGTACTAAAGTTATGTTAACAGGGAGTCCATATTTGTTATCGGGAAGCATCCGCAGGCATGAGTATACGTGTTAGATATTCTACATTGTGATCAATATAAAAAAAAACACAAGATTAGCATGGGAGTGAAGCTAGTACATGGTATTTAACTTCTATGTTTGTGTGGGAAATGGGTATAGATGTATACTAACTGATGGGTACCAGTCAAGGTTTGTAAAATAGCCAACCATTACAACTTCCTCCTAAAATGAAATTCCCTTTTGGTAAGAGCTTGGGAAAAGTACTTTTATCGTATCATCTAATTGAACTCATAACCTTAATATGAGAAAGGTGATGCTGTTATTCAACTTGGTCTTTACGAGGGGTGGAACATAGATGCTGAAAAGATTTTGAAAGAAGGAAATTCAACCTGTTTTTTTGCAACTGCCCAAATACCACTGTCAATCGTAAAGAACAGTATGATCCTGATTTTCTTACGATGAATACCTTTGAAGGTGAAAACTACAGTGCAGGTTAGAACCTTTCTAGATATTTGATGAAGCACCTAACATCTACAAATGGTTGGTCCGATAATTTTCTAAGCACGGGATGTTAATCAGAATGTGTGTGTGAACACCTGAGAGCGTCTTTCAGTTATCGTGATTATATTGTGTTAAGTGCTTCAGGTGGTGTGGTCCACTATGGTGAGATAGGAGGGGGACTTATGTTCAGAGGATCTGTAATCATGAAGTCGTGGTTGGTGTGCCATGCGTCTAAAGACGTAAACAGATATTCCACATATCTGTAGATATAGAATAGAAGTATGCCATATTTGGGGTTTTCAACTTTTTCCATTGTTTGATGCAGCATTAGGAGCTTGTTTCAGGTGCTCTAGAGTATCGATTTTTACCTCTAATTTTCTAGTAGTCCAGTGCAAGCTTTGCTTTGAGCGACCCATCTGCACATCTGTGTGTGTGTGAGAGAGAGAGGATAAGCCGAGTGCTTCATAGAATTTGAACTTTTGATGTGTTAGGCTAATTGCTGCAAATTATTCACATCTTGCTGCAAAATATTCAGACATTGCAGTTGTTTTTTTGCAGGAAAAATTGGCATCAGTTGAGGAGCTCCAACCTTTCATCAATCATGCATCTCAAATGGCTGCGTTGGATTACATTGTGTCTGTGGAGAGTGATATTTTTATTCCTTCTTACTCTGGGAACATGGCCAGGGCAGTCGAGGGTCATCGTCGTTTTCTGGGACACAAGAAAACTATTTCTCCCGATAGGCAAGCAACTTTGTTTTCTGTTATATATGTCCAATTTTATTATTATTAATTTTATTTTTTTCCTTCCTGTTAACCATCAAGTTTTTGATATTGTTTCATATCATCTTTTCATTTCCATCAGGAAAGCCCTTGTCCATCTTTTTGACAAATTCGAGCATGGCACAATGAGAGACGGCAAAAACATGTGGAATAGAATCGTTGAGATCCACAAAAGACGGTATGTGAATGAGGGTCTTGTTTAGTTTATTTCGATAGCCCAAAAAGTTTTTTATTGAGTTATGTTGGCTGTGCAGGCAAGGATCGCCTCGGAAAAGAAAAGGCCCCATTTCAGGAACAAAGGGAACCGATAGGTTTCGCTCAGAAGAGGCCTTTTATGTGAACCCTTTACCCGACTGCTTATGTCAAAAGGAATCAACCCATGTTAATAGTAGCTCTCATGTTGTCAGATAGGATTTAATATGTAGTAGTGTTACCAGTTTCTTTCGAGAAGCAACCCCTAGGTGGATTGGCCGGCACATCGACTTTCCTACTTATTTGAACTTGGGAAGTTGCCGCAGGAGCCATGAGAAGAGAAGGTAGGGTTGTGGACTGTGCATATCCCGAGAGTAGATGCCTGGTGGGGCAACATTATACATGTAGATGAGAAAAGTGGGATTGGCGAGAATGCCACTTTCGCCACTTTACTCTGTTACGGCACATTTCCTTGGGCCGAGGAGAAGATTAGGCGATGTGGGTGAGGGTGATACGATACAGTATTGGTGATGTTATGGTGTACTTGTCCATTCTTGAACAGATATTCAATGCAATAAAAAGGAGAGAAGGAAGCAGTTCTTTCAATTCTCTTTTTAAGTTCATTTTGTAGCTTGCAATCTCTTCTTCTTCTTCTTCACTGCATAATGTATGTTACGCGGATCGACTCTTGCAAGCTTGCTTTTGTGCAATGAGAATATTACCATATATATGAACCAAGAAGAGGTCCAAGACGATAGAAGAGAAGAAAGTGGTCGTCTTTTGCTTCTCTGTGCACTATTTTACCACTGTAACTGACAACCTTGACACTTGCAGGCTATTTTTATCCTTCTCCTCCTTTGTATGGGTTTTTGAAATGCTCTCTTGAGTCTCACCAATCCAAAAATATAATGTTTCCATGAATAATTTGCGACACTTATTCGAGGCAAACGTGGTGGTAAGATACTTATAGGATCCAAGATCAAAAGGAAGTGAATACTTTAGATGGTAGTCGATAAAATTTACTCATTTCGTTTCGTTCTAATTATCTTGAAAGTGACATTTTTTCCTTATAACTTATATTTATTATTAGGAACAATTAAATTGAAACAGAGGAAATACTTACGATCCCGGGAAGGGAATGCTAATATGGAGTTAAAAGGATAGGATAACGTTGAATATACCACCAACTAGCATAGCCATTAGCCAGCAACCAGCATTCTCCAAATCCGCATGGACCCACCACTTCAGTCCAGTTATCTCCCTCCCTCTCTTTCCCTCCTCTTCTTACACAGACACAGACACAGACACACACACACGGACTGTCCACCTTTCCCTCTCCCCCCTTCGCCATTAGCTTTCATTTCAAATTCAAGAAGCACAGAGATCTCTAGTGATCAGACAAGAAGAAGAATCTTGGAATGGGTTTAGTGTCATTGATTTCGACAGCCCCTTCTTTACTCCCATCTGCACCATTATTGCCATCTTCCTCCATATACCCCAGTTCTCGTCTAGTAAGCATACTCTTTGCTCTTCCTTCTTTCTTTCCTATTTTTCTTATTTGCTTCCTAATTTCATCTCTCTCTCTCTCTCTCTCTCTCTCTCTCTCTCTCTCTCTCTCCTCATTTTATTAGAGGATTGTTAGTGTTCCCCACTTACGCCCGAAGTGACTCAGAATCATATTTCTCTCTCTCTCTCTCTCTCTAAATATATGCATTATTGTCTTGCTAAAATGTACTGGTACAGCAGTAGTACGTAGCTGAATTAAAGAAATGCGATTGGAATTAAGTAGGAATCTGACAAATTTGTGTTGAATGATTAGGGTGTTATTCGCTGTAAACTTGAAGTTGATCATGTCATGAACAACACTGATACTTCTTTTCGCCGACGGGAGCTTTTTCATTGCGTTGGTGCTGCAGTTGGCATGGTAATTAAATTCCCATTCATTTTCTTCTAATTTTTTCCCCTTTCACTGCTCAAACTTTTTGGTCTAATCCCATTTCTTCCAAGTTTAAGCAGTGATACTTGAACTTTTTCTTTAGTTTTGTGATAGACATTAGTTTACGCCGTAGATCACTATTTGTTGCTCGCTGCAGCAGATAGTGATTGGGACATTATAGTTTTATCCGGTCGCATTTCCCTCGGAATGCCAATGGAGTCTAAAACTAACAGCCCTTTGAGACACTTAATTTCATGGCAAAATTATGTATAAATTTCTGATGGGGCAGCTACACTTTTGAACTTGTCACCGAAGTAGCCAGGTTTTCTGGTGCATTTCTTCCGAACTAGTCAGAGTTATCATTTATTCTCGTAGGTGTGGTTCAAGCAAATCGCTTCTAACTGAATTCCTGTAGGATATGTTTTATTCCATGATTTATAGTGATGTGATCATAAGTTTCTGTCAGTTGTTCTCTGTCTATAGGGACTGCTCGGAAGCTGGAGCTCTTTTGTTGAAGTAGCTAATGCTGCTGACTTGATACAGCGCAGACAGCGTTCCGAGTTTCTATGTAAGTAGCTTACGGTAGTTCCAAGTGCGGTTTGCTCACTCTTTTTTCTTGCATTACCAACAACAATTACAAACGTGCAAAATAAAACCCACAGCAAAACATTCAGTTTATATAAAACAGAGATTGGTGTCAAAAGGTGTTCTAAACTTATGCCCTTGGTGGTGTTCGGAGTTTAATATAATTCTTTTATTTATTTATTTATTGCAGCTAGTATCAAGACAACTCTTTATACAGCTTTAAAGGTATATATGTTCTATCATAGTGGTATACTGTACGTTTAGCCCTTAGTTATACGGGTATTCTGAAGTTGATCTGTATAACATCTTCAACCTGGCAATTTCACTCATCTTTCCAATGTCTATTATACCAGGGTGATCCAGAACTCATCCCTTCCATACTAACATTGGCACTTAATGATGCAATCACATATGATAAGGTTAGAGATAATATTATTACCGTGTTTCTCAATCTTGTAATATAAAACTTAATGGAGTTGCATATTATCTTGTAGCCTACAAAATCTGGGGGCCCAAATGGATCAATACGCTTCAGGTATTTTGGCTGATTTCTAGAACAGCATTCGAACATGCCATTGGTTTTGAAGGTGTTTTTGGGATTTAGCACTTCAATCAAAACATTTGATTTTCTTCTGTCATTCTTTCTTGCCTGAAGCTCAGAGATAAACAGACCAGAAAATAAAGGGCTTTCCACGGCTTTAAACTTGTTGGTGGCAGCAAAGGACGAGATAGATTCATACTCCAGAGGTGGACCCATCTCTTATGCAGATCTCATCCAATTAGCAGGTTAGCCTCATCAAAAATTTCAAATAGTTTTTTAACATTACACCAGCAAAGTAATTGCAAAAACTTTTTTATGTTTATGTGCTTAATGCAGCACAAAGTGCCGTTAAAGCAACGTTTTTGGCATCTGCAATTCGAAAATGTGGTGGTAATGAAGAAAAAGGAAACATCTTATATTCTGCATATGGTTCAAGCGGGCAGGTTAGTTCCTCATGTTGCGTTCTTTTATACATCTGTTGGTGATCTGATTGCCTCAACAGGCAAGTCTCTGGATAACTGTTATTATGCCTACAAACTTTAACCTTTTCTTAATTCTTACATTTTTATTTTTATTTTGCTTTAGTGGGGACTGTTTGATAGACAATTTGGAAGGTCCGATAGTCCGGACACAGATCCAGAAGGCAGGGTTCCCTTGTGGGATAGAGCAAGTGTTCAGGAAATGAAAGATAAGTTCAAAGCTATAGGGTTTGGTCCTCGACAGGTAATGTATAGCTTCTACTTTTATAGACATTATCGCTAGCAATCCTATATTTTTGTTACCTAAAATTATATTCAAGATACGAAGTCTCAAAAACTTAGATATCTTGCAACTAAGGCTTTCTTCAAAATATTTGCAGACTATGACTTATGATGCTTTCACTTCTAGCTCTCATTTCACGATGTTTCCGTTAAGCAATGCTCCTTTATTACCAAGTCTTATATTTTCTTGTGCTGGTTTTGGCACAGCTAGCAGTAATGTCAGCATTCTTAGGTCCTGATCAGGCAGCAACTGAGACATTGTTAGCCGCAGATCCTGAAGTCACTAAATGGGTTGACAAGTACCAACGAAGTCGAGAAACAGTGTCACAGACTGACTACGAGGTCATTACTATATACATTTCCTTCCCCCCAAAAGTCTTGAATTCTAGTAGATAAATCACTGATTTCAAAATGAAAACCTAAAATGGTATTCAAAGTAAGTATCAATCTCTTCATCTTACTTCCTAAAGAGAGTAGGAATCCAGTTGAGCACTATGTGCATTTGTGTTGTGTAGAAATTATATGAATCATAAACGGAAGAATCAATACTGTATTCTAAGCCAAAATTGAAATCAAATTGTTACATATCTGCAGGTTGATTTGATCACTACTCTAACAAAAATGAGTTGTCTGGGACAAGATATCAACTACGAAGCATATACATATCCAGTCCAGAAAGTTGATTTCAGCAAACTTAAGTTGTAGAGAGAAGGAAGCTGTTATCCTTCAAAAGACGCAGCAGCACTCGAGCTGTGGTGGAACAATTCAATTGCCGAATGGACTAGATTCATTTTTGTCGAAACCATTGACTGTCTATATATAGAGTCATATGTGACAATACATCCATATGTGAGTGGTAGTCCCTTTCTACTTTCGATCGGATGGTGCAGACCACGATTAAACAGTGTTCGCCTTTGATTGTATCAAACATTTTGCTTGGATGTTCAGGTGGATATCTAACTTACATGTATAAGAGGTTGCCATTGTGTAAACTTTGTGCATTTCGGACATAACCTGCGATGATAAGTTTTTTTATGCTTGTCCAGCCTTAGACCTTTTAGTAGATTGGTCTTTTTGTTAATTTGTAACGGAACTTTGTATCAAATTGACAGTTGAATCTGTTTCTTGTGCACCCCTGGTTATCCTGGCCTCTGACCAAAAGGGTATCGATCCGTACACTTTACAGTTTGTAACATAAGATGCCAAGGACTTGTTTGGGAAATATCGTAGCACAAGGCTCATGTACGTAGGAACCAAAAGGTGCAGTCTCATAATGTGGAGCAATGACAAATGTATTTGGGTGGTGCTCTCCTTTGATGGCTGGGTTGGAGAAGCATCCAACTCCACTCGGCTCAAGATGGTTAGGTTGGAGAGCACCACATAGCATTCCCGCATGGTCATCTCCACTAAGGACATGTCGGGGCATGAGGCAAGTATGATGCACATTTTGGAGAGAGAGAGAGTATACCCGTCGTGTATATCGAATCAAATTGACTACTGCTTTTTACAAATTAATAATCAAAAATCTATCAACTGTTTGAAGAAATTTTTTTTAGCAACCACTGACATTGGTTTTGTCGCCCTTTAATTGATGATGATATTTTAATTTCGTAATGATTGGTATTGGTGTCTGATTCAATATTATAAGTTTTGCCTTACGTAGTAGCTCCGCAGTCCAACTTTGTTTGAATATATCACATTTAGATGAGTCGTTTGCATCTATTGGGACTTTAAATCGTGAATGCACGGTTCTTCTCCGGCAGCAACTCCGGATGTAACTGTTGCAATTGCAATTTCTCTTTAAGATCAAAGGTGTGCAAATATTTTAAATTATACTTTTACTCATGCGTTGTAGGGAAAAAAAAAACAAATTCTCCAAAATTTTGCAAGTCGTTCTTTCTTTGATATTCTTAATTCTCTTTCAAAATCTTCACATTGGATCAAAGTATGTAGGCGAAAAATAAACTTACAGTATTGCAAATTCTTCTCAAATCGTGAGGCATTTGGAAAGAAATGTCTCCATTTAAACATTCAATGATACTCCGATTTGATTCTAGCAATACTCTTCTTTGGGTTGCTTCTTTGAAACTTGAGCAGCGAACTCCTGCTACTGTTAGAAAATCTTCGAAAGATGTTTGGTCTCTTACATGGTTTAACAATAATCTAACATAATATCTTTCTCCTTAACTTCAATTTGAACGATTTATACAGTCTATGACATCCAATTTTCTTCCTTTCATTCTAGTAAGTGTTTTTTTATCCCATTCACAATGCTCCAAAAATTTGCTATAAAGATATTTTTTTGGCTTTTCACTTTTAGAGCATATGTGAATATACTCTATTAACTCTGTTTTGGAGACATGATCTCATTTTAAAATGTCTGAATTTTGATTCGTCCGATAAGTATTATTTCGTTCAAATTGAATTCAAATATACTTTATACTGCTTCTGGAGCTGAGATCCATCTATCATCTTGAAATTGTTTGATTTCATCACCATCTTTTCTTTGCCGCCTTGAGTTATCTACACTATCACTCTATCGTGTCCTTTGTAGATATATTTATACACATATTTCACTATTGTTATCCCAGAACAAATATCTACATTGATATGACAATTATATATTGTCAATAAATATATATTGTAAGGTACTACCATCTTATTGTCAAGTTCTATATTGTGAATTTTGGCAGTTAATGCACTATTTCTTCTTTTATAAATCCAGTTATTCCATTATAGGTAGTAAGTCTTAGGTTTTGTTTTGTTTATTTTAAGTGCTTAATGCTGAAGTTTAAAAACAAGTTTGAATGTGTCTGAAGAATTAAGAGGCAACATCTGAAAGCTGAAAGCTGAATCAGTAAAACTGTTTGGTTACTGATCTGAATGAATTGTCTGAATAATGTCTATTGTCCATTTTAACTCTCTCATAAATGTTGTTTGTTATTTATAGTTGATAAAAGCAATATAAATATATTTTTATTTTAAATTGATTACTTAAAAATCAAAAAATATATAATATATTTATTATGTATATTAAATTTATTATCATTATTTATCTAAT
>JAOTQG010112282.1:0-11720 GCA_025631175.1 Iris virginica
AATTGGGCGCGTTTTTAGGTTAGGGACTAAGTGGGCAACTGCCTAAAAGGTCAGGGACCAAATGGTGCTTTTTGCCAAAATTTGTTGACATGGCATTATTAAAAGGGTAAAATAGTAATATATCCTATAAATTTATAAAAAGAGAGAAAAAAATAAAACAATAAACCCTCCCTTCCCCTCCCCCTCTCGCTCCCAGATCTGGGTTTCTCTTCGCCACCCCCACCCACCCTCACGTCTCCTTCCCTTCCTCCCTCTCTCCTCCAAACCATAGTCTCACCGCCCTAGACCCTCCTTCCCCACTTCAGTGCGCCACCACCAAGCTACTCTGCTTGAAATAGTCGCAGCGGTGCTGGAGGGTTACTCCGCTTCTGTCGTTGATGGAAGTGCAAGAGGGTTACTACTCCTTCAGAAAACATCACAAAAACTTCTTATATACAAAACCCAAGAGTCATTTGATGACCATAAACGACTGGGGGGTTACTCCTCCTCCAGAAAACTTAACAAAAACTCTAGAACATAAGGGGACTTAAATAGAAGCTCCATCGTTGCTGAGGTTGCGGCTGTCGGCTTCTTTGGAGGTTGGGGCGAGCAGTGAGTGGTTCGGGTTCAGGTATGAGGACGGAGGGACTGGGGGGTTGGGTATTCTGGAAGGGGAATAGGGTTATTTGGTCGTGGTTGTTGTTGAAGTTATGGGGTAATTTGGGATCGATGGAGGTTTTGACGAAATTGAGCTGGCTCTGCAACTCATCGTAGCGGCAGAAGAAGGTGGACAAGGCAGTGGACCTGGTTCTCTCTCTCTCCCTCCAGATCTGCCATGGTCATCATCATCATCATCATCATCATCATCATCATCTCTCTCTCTCTCTCCATAGCCGCAACCCTCGACACCACCGCAGAGAGATGATGAGCTCCCTTAGAGATGGTAAAATGGTGATGGAGGCAGGTGAAGAATGGATTGAAGGAGGGATGAAGTGGGTTAGGGGGAGGGAAAAGGGGGTAGATTGGAACCCAGATTCACCCACCAATTTCATTTTTATTCATGGAACCCAGATTTCTGCACCATCACTTTCTTTGATTGGAAGAAGAGACGCCTGTAATAGTGGGTTGAATGATGAAGGAGAAGCAATTTATGCATTGAAGATAGTTTGTTATATTGAGGATCACTTCTTGAAAGCTTCAGAAAGTGCACAGGAGGTTTCTTTTGATTTTTCTAGTTTGAATGGTTTTGATTTTCTTAATTTTTGATTTGGATGATTTTAAACTATTGGTGGTGGTGGTAGAAGTGGTGGTGCTGGTGGTAGAAGTGATGGTGTTGGTGATGGTAGTTGTAATTGATAAAATAATTCAATTAATTTATTTTTTGTAATAAACATTAAGGGCAAGAAGTAAGCGAATGGCAAGACAGAAAAAAAGAATAAATAATGAACCAAGAGATTCAACAGGTCTTAGAAAGAATACAACACGCTCCCTTGCAGGATAATAATGAATGAAATGGGAAACACGGATGAGCATATCAGAGCTCTCCTTGGGCTTATCATGCTACCGGAAAATCAAGTATTCTGGCATAGCATAGCAATAGCTCTGATGACCACACTACAGAAATATTACCACAGATTTACCCTCTACTAAAGTCTACTACACTTTTGGATGATACACATTTCTTAGCAGCAACTGTGAACTATTTTGACTAGTACATTTGAAAGGTGATAAAAAGAAGGGGGGGGAGGCAAAAAAATGGTTACGTATACATGAATGAGCCATATAGATATGTTTTAAGTGGTCCATGAAAGAATCGAAAACACCTGTGGCCAACCATCAGTGGCAACAGCACATATCCAAAAGAGAAGTGGAAGAAAATTCTCTTCCCCTTTTTAACTTGCAACTGGTTTTGAGGTGGCCTGCCTGATAGCTTCGGCATATGTCCTGTGTTGGTATGTAAGGGTGGATTCCAGCAAGTCCCAGAGAGATGTCTTTGGGTTCCAACCTGCAATTCATCCCCACCAAACGAATGCCAAAATGCCAGTCAGAAAATACTTAAAACCCTCAATAAAGACTCGCTGCAAATACTTCATCATAATTGATTTCTATTATGGTTGGCAACGGCGGGGGGAGGGTTAAAATCTTATCAGGGGTAAACTTGGAAATTCAAAAAAGGGGCGAAAATTGAACTTGTTAAGTGAAGCATCCCAAAATGGAAATATGGACTCTTTGATGATACAATGTTTCATTCGAAGAAAAAGTACTGGTTCGGCATAAAATATGCCAAAATGGACTTAATTGTCATACCTAATTGCTTGTTGATGATGGTCATGTCTGGAATTCTCTTGTCACTATCATCGTAACCCTCCCCATAAAATTCTTTGGAGCTTATATCAATGGTAGGGGATTCAATAGCTTCTTCTCCACTTACCTTTGAATACACCTGCAAGATGCAGAACGAGAATGTAAAACTATGATACTTTTCCGTATAGCATTGTGTTGTTCATTTTTATCTGATATACATACTAGAAAGGTCAATCATAAAGGGAAGGAAAGGAAGAATACAGCAGAGTAAAAACCAAATTACTAACCTGGGTCATCATTTCAGCAAGTTGCCTCACTGTAACTTCATTGTTAGGGTTACCCACATTGAAAATATGACCATTGGCCCTGCCAGGATTTTCCTGAGAACAGTGAAGAAAAGAAAAACCCATCAGCCACCATACATATTTTAACGAGGCATGGAAATAAGAAGGGGGGGGGGAAGGGGGGGGTGGAGTCGACATACGATCATCAACAGAACAGCTTCAATAGCATCCTTAATGTACACAAAGGTTCTCTGTGATTCGCCACCATCCACAAGCTTGAGTGGCTCACGCCTTAGAAGATTCTGAAAATAATAGAGTGATATCAATACCGAAGTTTGTCTCAAACAAAATACACAGACTACATCTCCGAAATTAAGGACAGGACATTAACTTACATTACTAAAGCATGCCAGAACTCTGGGAACACCCTCACTGGGACCATCAATCCCAGGAATGAAATCCATTCTTGGGCCAATCCAGTTGAAAGGTCTCACTATGGTGAACTCGAGACCATTCTCAGCACCCTCGGCTACACATAACATAAGGAAGTGAGAAAAGTAGGCCATCTCTAACAAATACTAAACCTGTATCAAAAGCTCACTCACCGTAGATAAGCCTCTCAATCAATTGTTTCGCACATGCATACGACCACCTCTGTTTCTCAATTGAGCCAAAAATGCAAGGGGACGTATCTTCTTTAAGGATATAGTATTCAGGATCCTAGAAATCATTAACAGAAATTAGTTAGAAGGTTTCAATAATCAGTAAGCAGACTTACAAAACTAAACCATTGACAAAACCATGAAACAGTTGAGATATATAACATACGAGTGCAATTTAGGTACAAGGTCAGTAAAAAGGACTTACAAAAGCAGTAGAATAATCACGTCATTTGATAAGAATCTGTGTCCGCAGTTTAAGTGTATTGTTTCCTCATTACAAGGTAACTGTGCCCTCAACTTTTTCAGCGAACAATTCTGAATTTTTATGATAAATATAATTCATTTTTATTTCAGGGATTTGGTTGGTTGATAAGAGAAACATACACTTTGAAGAACTTATTACATGAAATTTACACCAACAATATGTACAATGTCTTCTACTACTATCATGTATGACATGAATCAACTCAGGCTTCTAATTATTTCAGTATATAATGAGAAACTTGCATAAATGTATTTTTTACACCATTGGTGTACCAAAATTAAAACCATAAACTATACCATAAGTGATGGCTGATGAGTGCTAACAACTACTTGGAAACAGAAATAGAATGTTGATATACTCAGAAAAAAAGTTCTCATTTATGCGGGAATAAAAGAACATTATTTGCTCCAGCAAAAAGTTCAACAAACTAAACTGGAAAACACAATTTCTAATGGGAAAGAAATGTTAGGATATAATATTATCTCTAGGTTTAGGATCAAAATACTCCTATGGCATTGGAAAACTCGCCAATCACAAAGAAAGAATTCAAAAACGCACTCCACCTCTATCCCTCTCCAAGAGTCTTTCTTTCCTTCTTTTAGTTTCCCATTCAAATATATTTACTTTAAAATTAAGAATGCAATTCCTAGAAATCCAATTTGGCTTCTCACAGAAGAAACTAAAAGCAGTAAAATACATATAGAACTTTATTAAATAGCCACATATATCCCATATCTTACTTTTCAAAGAATAACTTCTCCAAATGCAATGCAGAGGGTCTTTTACTATAGATTACCCAGAAACTTGAACCAGCATGTAGTTATAATCGGGATATATATATTGCACCATAAAACCTTTACAAAATTTTCCAGTTTACAATTTTCCCCAAACATACCTCAAAATTGATCAAAGGATACCTCCTAGTTTATGTTTACGTGAAATAAACCCCTACTCAAGGCATTGTGTCTGCCATACTTGGACAGCCTCACAGTTTCTTCACTTGAGTATGAGCATGTGCTTATATGCCTCCTCTGAGTCATAATAGTGTAGCTAATACACTTAGTAGCATTCATTCCTTTTCCAAATGTATGAGCATGCGTTTATACGCCTCCTCTGAGTCATAATAGTGTAGCTAATACACTTAGTAGCATTCATTCCTTTTCCAAATGTAACCTAAGTTGTAGTTTATGCTAAAATCGCCAATCAGAACTATCCCAAAAATATTCAAAAGCACTAAAAAGTTTCCAGCACCAGAGAAGGCAATACTTTGGGAATAAAGAAACATTGAACTCATTACATCCCACACTATTCAAAGTTCCTCAAGTCACAAGAAAAGTCAAGACAGCAGAACAAGAACAGAGCAATGCTCGATCCAACTAAACAAGCCCGGGATTCTACGATACCTTGATAAGTACTCATATAAATCACCGACATACAATCAAGAAACACTGAACTCATCACATTCCACACAATTCAAAGTTCCTCAAGTGACAAGAAAAGTCAAGACAGCAGAAAAAGAACAGAGTAATGCTCGATCCAACTGAAAAAACACAGGATTCTACATAACTTAATAAGTACACATATAAATCACGGACATACAATCAAGAAAGTAGAGATCTTAAGCTTACCTGTCGCAAGGGGCTATCTTTAGGAAGAAAGCTGCCAATTGTCTTCCCATACACCTCACAGGTGGAGAAATGAATGAGTCGCTTGTTATTCTCCGAACAGTACTTAACCTACAAACAAATAGGTAAAAAAAAATCAATTAACATCATAAGCATCCACATCAAATCATTAATATTTGATAATAATCAACTCATAAACAGTAAAAAATACTCATGATTAGTAACATCAACATCAGCATCAAATCATTGCCAAAAGTAATTGAAGAAAGGCTCAAAATGTAATACCACAGGGAGTGCATCAATGAAGTTGCTGTAAATTGTATCCAGAGGACGAGTGTTGTAATCAGCCGGTGTACAGATCGCCGCTAGATTTATAACCTACACACCAAAATTGAACGAAACCAACGAAATATATACATTTAATTGACGATGTGAACGCTCAAATCAACAGTTAAATAAATCTGACGCTAAAATGCAAAACTAAACTTAATTCAACAGTGCGAACGTCAGAATGCAGATCCGTCTAAATCTACTCACAGAACACAGAGAAAATGTGAAATTACCAGATCAGACATCCTGATAAGGCCTTCGAGGCGGGAGTCGTTCTTGATGTTGAGGCGGTGGAACTGAATGCGATCGGCGAAGGGGAGGGATGCCGGCTCGAGGAGGTGCTTGATCTTGTCGTTGTAAACGTCCACGGCCAGCACCTTGTGCGGCGTCTCCGACATCAACTTCTCGCACAGGTGCGATCCTATGAATCCTCCCGCTCCTATCATGCATATCGTCATCGGCTTAATCGCATTCCCGTCCAGATCTACCCTGGACGCCGTCGACGGTGACGCCATTTCTAAAATTAAACCACAACGAAAAACTTTCTCTCACTAAAAACGGTGACGGAAAACGAGGTACTTCCTCTCTCTAGAAATTGAAAAGATAGCGTCGACGGGAGAAATGGGGGGATTTTGTGAGGTGGAGCAGGCGGAAATGGAAGGGGGAATGTATTTAAAGCCTGTGAAAAAGGAGGGAGGGAGAGGCTCTCAGTGCCTTGGGACCCACACCCCATTCATTATCGTCCAACTGTCATTTATACTTTTGCGAGTGGGGAGAAGAGAATGCACGCGCGATCTTGTATTAAGACACGTGAGCAGATGCAGTTAGTGATTAGTTGAGACGAGCGCATGGGATTGCTGAGAACTGGAGTCGCCAATCCGTTCCATTTGATTTGTTGATTGCTTCATTTCTATTGATTGGCATTTCACCGTTACGCCCCAAAATAAAAGCATTTAAAAAAAAAAGTAATTAGTTAATGTAATATTTAACATGAGTGTTTAATAGGTACTTTTTAGAACATATTAATTGATGTAATATTTGCCATAAGTTTTTAATATTATTTGTTTATTTTATGAAAAAGGATGATAAATTTATTTATATGTGATCTAGCTATTTAATTCGTTAGATCTTATCAAATCGAATCAATTATACGTGTAATAATGTTTAAATTATCGAAGTTATCGAAGTAGTTATATCATCGATCAAGTGTCCATCATTCTTGGCTCCCAGATCCACCTTCCACCACCATCCATATCAATATGCTACTTCTCTTTCGCTATTCGAGAAATGTATAGTGGTACCATTTCTGCATAAGTCATTTTTATTTTGATTATCACTCTCTTCACTCCAGCATTTCCTACGAAAACCTTGTCTCTCTCCATTCATCTTGCTAGTTCTATAGTAGTATTATTGTTGGGATCGCTTCTCCGTCATCGACACAAACATTTCCACAACCCTTCCCCCCCCCCCCAAATTGTCTCCCACAAACTTTGTTACCCTTAACGCCCTAGATATCGGTGACTCCCAATATAGACGCTCCACACATTTTGAGAGGTCCCTTTCTAACTAAACATAATAGTTATCATTAGAATGAATATACACAAAAGGCTAAAAATAGAGTTTGCCTCAATGGTTTACTGGACAATTATTAATTAGTAACACTTTGGAGTATATTACAGCAGAAATGTAATAGTGATAAATCACTAACGAGGCTTGAAGTGAACATGTTATGATAATATTCACGGATATACCAACAATTGAGAATTAGTTGTAGAGTTTTTTTTTTTAAGATAATCAAAGCGGCACCTGGCGGAAATAAATATAAGTTTACTAATAGAATAAAATAAAAATATTAGGAGGCTATTAAGTGACTCACTGATATAGCCTAACATCTAAAAGAAATACATAATAACCTATGCTATAAAAATGAAGAGGAAAGCAAACAAACGCACTATTTCCAGTAAGTATACAAACCAAAAAGATTATGGGAAAGAGCTTGTTTGACTTGTAGAGGTAATTCTCTACTATAACAGAACAAGGAGTTCTGGGAAGCGTCATGCGCTGCAGCTGCTAATCTATCTGCTACCATGTTGCCCTCTCTGAAGCAATGGCCAATTTGAAAGTTGTCAAGCAGTTTCTTACATTGTCTCAAAAGATATACACATTTTCAAGGAATACTATGATTGTCTTTGAGGAATTCCACATCTGTTTTAGAATATGTTTCCATAAACACTTCATCTAACCCCAATTGATTAATAAGAAGTAAACCATCTCTAAGAGCTCTAACTTCTGCAACCATATTAAAATAGATTTAGTTGTAAAGCTTGTAAGTAGACAGGTTAAGAAAAGTAAATAACAACCGTTATGAAGGCAGTATGAAAGTAATTAAAAGACAAGTAATTTTTTGGAGTGGTTTGACGGTCACTAAGACTCGTAGTCCACTTTCCCAAAGCTCCTTAGGCTCTTGTACCATTTTTTCTATTAATTGTTCTTAAACCAACAGAAAAATTAGGAAAGATACAACTATCTTTCCTCATATCTAACTTGTCATCTTAAGATAGATAACTATTACAACTTTCACAATACAAACTTACGAAAAATAGAATGTTGTTGCTTCCTAGTTGCTAGCTCTTAATTTCAGCTGGGTGGAAGCTCCGATGAAGATCTTGAATGACCTTGTCGAAGAGAAAAGGAATCATTGTTTGATAAGCTAGTCAAACAGTGATGATTGAAGATCTCTTATTTATGTGTTTGACAGTGTCAAAACTCCAAATCTTATTAAATTTTTATGAAGAATTCTTGCTTATACTGCTGCATATATCTTTGTATGTCTTGTACATATTATTCATGCTTGGATTCAGCATAAGAGCTTCCTTTATATAGCCAAAAATATAGATGTTGGATAACGGTTAGAAAGGATAGTGGGCAGACCACATTAATGATGTTCCCTTATCTTGTTTTCTTTTATCCTTCATAATTAAAATTATATGTAATGTAATATTTTTTTTATAAGTGTTAAATATTATTTGTTTATTTTATGAAAAGGATAATAAATTCTTTTATATGCGATCTAGCTATAGAATTCGTGAGATCGTATCAAATCGATCAATTATACGTATAATGAAGTTTAAATTACCAAAATAGGTTATCGAAGTAGTTTGATTATCAACCAAGTGGCCTTCATCCTTGACTCCTAGATCCACCTTCCATCACCATTCATATCAGTACGCTACCTCTCTTTTGCTATCTGATAATTGTATAGTGGCACCATTTCCACATAAGTCTTTACTTCGATTATCATTCTCCCCACTTCAGCATTTCCTATGAAAACTTTGTCTCTCTCCATTCATCTTGCTAGTCTATAACAGTGTTACTCTTGGGATCGCTTCTCAATCATCGTCACAAACCTTTTCAAACTCCCCCTCATAAAATTATCTCCCACACACTTCGTTACCCTTAACACCCCAATTATCGATGTACCCCAGATATAGACGCCGCACACATTTGTTGCTCTTGGCACAATACTGTTGAAGGGGGTTTATATGGTGGTCTTTTTGAGGTTGCTGATGATGTTCGTTATGACGTTTTGTTTGACGGAGGGGGTTAACAAACAAGGAATTCTATCGCAACAATTTTTTTTGTTTTATGTGTATCTAAATGGAACTTGGATTTTTTGTCCCAAATAATGTCGCATCTTCTGTTACATAGTTTTTAAAAATAGCATGTATTTAAAATTAACTAAAATTCAGAGTTTAAATTTTTAGGGCTATCTTTTAAATCGTTCAGATAAAATTTTAAAACGATGAGCTATGAAATGGAACACTATTTGGAACAGAAGATCCGAACTCATATAAATGGCAAAAAGTTTACTTGACACACTGATTGGTCGGCAGAACACCCGAATTCGTCTCTGACCTTTGACCATTTTTTCTTAGTAGTCCTTAACCTAAGTCAGCGCCTGAACTAGTCCTTTATCTATTTTAATTTTTTTCATTTTGGTCACTAACCCTTATTTGACCCGATTGACCTCACATATGACAGCTTCATTCCTATGTGGCATTAATGTGGATCTTATGTAGACTCTATTTTTGAAACTATTTTCTGACATGAGAAAGTCACAGAAAATCCTTTAGAAGATGAAAAGAAGAACAGATCTGGGAGAAGCCAACGTCACCATCACTTTCCTTCACCCTCCGGCGCCGTCTCGAACGGTGAATACCCTGTCGAACTACGCTCAGCTCGATTGTAAGTAAACTCAACAAATGGAAAACATTCCTCCTATGATTTGAGATTTCGGCCAACCACTGCTCGCAATAACTGCCCAAGAACTTTATTCACTTCCTCAGTCTGCCCATCCGTTTGAGGGTGACCTATCGTCGAAAACATAAGCTTAGTCCCCAATTTTCCCCACAAAACCCTTTAGAAATGGCTAAGGAATTTAACATCTCGGTCGCTCACTATACTTCTCGGAATAGCATGCAACCTCACCACTTGCTCGAAAAATAAGCTTTCTACATGCGTTGCATCATACGTCTTACGACAAGCAATGAAATGAGCCATCTTTGAGAATCTATCGACCACAACAAATATAGAATCTCGACCTGTCCTATCGTCTTTGGCAAACCCATCACAAAATCCATGAAAATATCTACCCAAGTATAATCAAGTACTGGCAATAAAAAATACAAACCATTTGGATTGGTATGTGACTTTGCTCGCTTGCAAGTAATGCATCTACTACACAGCTGATCGCATTGTCGCAGGTGCTCAAAAAAATAATTAATAATAAACCTTCTTACTACTAATACTACTACAACTAATTTAATGCAGATTATGATAAATAGGATGTCGATCCACTGAAGACTTGAATTAAGTAATTTAATTGACTGACAATATCTTGTGATACTAAGTTGATTAACTGAAGTAATATTTATATATGTTGAAACGAAATTCACAATTGAGATAGATCTAGGAGACTGAAGTTAATCATTACTTATGATTATACTAATTTCCTTTCTGTACTAGTTTTGTTCTTACGGTTGTCTTATGAACAACAGTGTATTTTGTCTCCTGGTGTAGAAGATACACTGCCAGTGTTCTCCGATTTTGCTAAACACTGAAGGTCACGGTAATAGACGACGTACAAAAAACCCTTGAAGCACATAAGACTCGAACAACCCTAATCCCTCTTGCTCACGTTGGTGGCGCACAACAAGACAAATTAGAGAATAGTAATCAAGCTATCATACGAATTCTCGATACAGAGCATAACATACAATTCATAATTATTCTTCGAATTAAGCATTTGCAACTACTTAGTTGAAAGAACGCACGTAAGAACGATTACAATATCAATAAGAACAAGAACACAGTTGGAAGTATTATTATCTAAGCATAATCAGATAGTAAGATTTACCTCCAGCTCCTAGAAAATGGAGTTAGTTAATAACTTGGCTAAGCATAAACCCCAAAATGAATAATATGTAATCTCTCTTATGTGAATATGTTATGATTCTTACCCTAACTGAAAAAAAATACGTTTATATAGACTGCCAAAAAGCCTTTACAACAAAGCCCAAAACCCCTAAAACAGTAACCAAACTATTCCTCGCGTTTGCGCTGGCACGGGCATGCCCAACCTAGGCACAACCGTGCCTAGCTCTCTGTCAAAATATGCACGTACTTTGATGCTATCTCTGGTCTGGTACTTGGTCTCTTGCCAAAATAGCCCTTTTCTGCTGCAAAACAGCTTAATTTCTCTTACTTTGATGCTCTCCACTTGGAATTCCTGTAATTGTGCAAAATTAAACATACCAAGCGTAAAATCATGCGTAATTACATTAAAATAATCATAGAAATAGCACTAAAATAAGGTCTATTTGAGTGCTATCAACAGCCTCTCAACAGCCCGCCTAGCGTGCGATCAGAAAAAGTGTTTCTTAAGAATGTTGTAAGTTTTTTCTACACCAAAATGCCCCATCAAACCTCATCTATGTGCTTCATGCAGTAACAGCTCGCATACAGACCATGATGGTATACACAACTGCTTACCCCGAAATAAATAGCCATCTTGTCTGAAAGAGTCCTCAAATACCCCCTGCTCGCACTTATCCCAGACTCTGCTCAATTCCACATCTCAAGCGTATAACTCTTTTATGTGTTCGAACCCCAAAATCTTGATCATCAGTGTGGATAGAAGAGTATATCGTCGAGATAATGCATCTGCGACCACATTCTCTTTTCCCTTCTTGTACTGCACAACATATGGGAA
>JAOTQG010112293.1:0-11718 GCA_025631175.1 Iris virginica
CTCTCTCCCCTTTTTTTCACACCCATCAATGCACTGACACACTTCCCATTTTCTTTTCCCTTTCTCTTTCTCCCTTTCCAAAAAGTTCCCCCAATCCAAACACTGAAAACCCCTCTCACAAACATAATACCTAGAAATATTGTTCATCTTGGTGTGGGACCTATGCCTTGAATTGTATTATAGATTTTACGATAAAATCTCAGATTTTAACATCATAAACCTTCTCCACAAGTATTTTTGACATTTTTGAGCATAGATGGTGGATTTGTTTGCATTTATGGATCACCAAGATCCTCAGGAGCAGTTCTATATTTGCAGTTGACACTTGCCTCATTTGAATTCTCTAACATGGAGCTCCTTCACAAGCATGGGCCTAAGGACAATTCCCCTCATCGTACCACATTCAGATGATACCAGAACCCCTTCATTGCAATCGACCCCACATTTGACCCTAACTCTGATTCAAGATTGAGAGATAAGCATGCATGCATGTATGGCTGCATGTTGGTTGACCTTGATCAATCTTCTGCCATTGATCATTTGACCAATACACAGTACACACTTAAAGGTGCATTTTACAAAAATCTAAGGTTTAGGTGCTTAATCCCATTCCGAACATAATATAGTACCCCGACTAACCAAAACTTGTTTTTTCTAAAGCTTAGAACAAAATGGAGGTAGTGACAATGAGTTCGAATTCCCTGTATCACACTCCGTGTTTTATATATTTTGTATATTATTACTCATATAGTGGTGTATTTTATTATCATTGAATCTCATCATTATGTGAATAGTGATACACAGAATGGAACAAAAAATCCTCTCCCAATGACTATATATCATTTTAATCAATAAGCTTAAGTGATCAAGATCGGAGAACGATCTTAGCCCGACTCTTAGGCTAAAATTAATACTCACGCACGGATATATCTATAATAATATGATATAAGTCTTCATTAATGTGAAACTCCGAGATAGAGTACTTACTAAACAAATAAAAGAAAATGGTGGTGAATGTGAGACAAAGAGTATGAGCATGATCGCCCATTAAGTAATTTAATTCCGCCCATACCATTTTTTTTAAAATATAAGTAAGAGGTGGCCAAAACATTAAAGATTTGATGAACTGATGAGGGTGAAAGAGTCATTTGCTTTTATAAGGGCAAAATTGGCAAAAGTTTGTGTGTGTTTTGCGTATAAATACTTGTAGTGCACCAAAGCAACTTGGGAGATCGATAAAACACATGAAAACTAATATAGCAACCATGCCGGCTGATCAAGCTTTCGACAAGTCCCAGAACTTGAAGAATCGTCGTAGGAAATGGAGGATAATAGATTGGGAGATGGTCGTAGGGATATCATCCCTCCACATTCTCTGTGTTTTTGCACCCGCTACGTTCACTTGGCCTGCATTGCGTGTGGCGTTTGGATTGTTTTTCTTGACGGGCTTTGGCATTACACTTTCCTATCATAGAAATCTCGCACACCGGAGTTTCAACCTTCCCAAATGGCTCGAGTATCTTTTCGCTTATGCTGGAGCTCTGGCTATTCAGGTATATTATGCATTTACATTTGCTTGTGTTATAAGTTACTTCATTTTACTGATCATCCCTCCGTTTTGAAGTGAGTGACAATTTTATTCGTTCATTTTTTCGATTGCATGCAGAGAGATCCTATTTACTGGGTGAGTATACATAGGTACCACCATCAGTTTGTTGATTCTGAAAAGGACCCGCACAGTCCAATCGAAGGGTTTTGGTTCAGTCACATGGGATGGCTCTTCAAGAATGAATACTTGGTAGAAAAGGTAGCATATTGTGACACTCGTTTTGGGATAAAAAATGATACTCCCTGCGTTTCGTTTTAATTGTACTGAAAGCGACATAAAGCTCTCACAACATGTCACTATCGAGGACAATTAAATCGAAACGAAGGGAGTACATATTTATAACTTGGTATATACTTTTATCGTACTCGTGATGAAACATACGTATAGTAGTAATTGAAACTTGATTATGTAACCACTTTTCCATTTACTATGAATCTTTCAGCACCAAGACAGGAGGAATGTTGAGGATCTTAAAAAGCAGCCTTTCTATGTATTCCTTAGAAGAACTTATAAAGTGCACATAATAGCCAGTGCACTTGTATTATATGCTGTTGGTGGATTTCCCTACCTTGTTTGGGGAATGGTAAGTCTAAATGGAATTATATATACATATATATATATATATAGTTTTAATCTACTAGGAGCCCAAATATTATGAGAATCGTGAGAACCAAATTAGATACAGTAATATTGCTTTTAGATTCAACGAAAATCCAAGATCAAATACATAATGAATCTAAATTAGCTCTCACGATTCACAATATTTACTTTCACATTTGAGCACCTCATATATATGCATGTATTTAGAAGCTTCCGACGATATTGTGAAAATTGCGACTGCAGGGTGTAAGGACAGTGTTTGTGTACCATGTAACATTTCTGGTGAATTCAGCTACTCATGTTTGGGGAAAGCAAGTATGGAACACCAATGATCTATCCAAGAATAATTGGTTCGTAACTACCACGAATTCGCACCTCCCTATATATACATGCATATATGATCAATTACATAGAGCTAAATACTAATATTTGACATTTGTAGGTGGGTATCGGTGCTTACATTAGGAGAGGGTTGGCATAACAATCACCATGCTTTTGAGTTCTCAGCGCGACAAGGACTCGAATGGTGGCAATTTGATTTAACTTGGTATCTTATTTGGGTTCTTGAAGCTATTGGTTTGGCCACCAACGTGAAGTTGCCAACAAAAGTTCAGAAGAAATATAAATCATTTCCTTCCTTCAATAGCCACTGATCGATTAATCTTACTTCTTTGATTAAACTCCTACCCAAAACCTACATCTATATGTATATTTGGTTTGAGTTTTTGTTAAAAACTTTTGTATGTTCCAACTGAAGTAATAAAATTGATGTTCTTCGATCTTTTACTGTTGCTTCGGTTGAGGTTACGATGGCGATAAATTAAAGAGGGCTCTTCAAACAGGTTATGATCCTATTCGAGAATCAATTGTACAACTTATAGGTCGGATAAACCGTTTAAATTATAAGCAGTAATAAGAGCAGTTATGGGGGCAATAGAGACGCCTCCTTAGGGCCAAAAAAAAAAAAAAGAAAAAGAAAATGGGGGGAAATAGAGAGTTTAAAAAAGTAGAAAGCATTCCTCTATTGAATAGCGTCTAAGCCCTAAATATTCTTTTTGTGTGTGTTTCTGTGAACACTCGCTGTGGTGTTTATCTCTCTTTGTTTCTTGTTGTATGTCTCATTGATACAACAATGTGACCTCGTTATATAGCCAATGATATAACTATTGGATAACGAATACTATTGACAAATTGTGAGTGCGGCGTCCGAGTTCATTGTAGTACTACCTCCGTTTCGTTTTAATTGTCCTAAAAGCGACATTTTCCTCTTATAACATGTCGCTATCATGAACAATTAAGTTAAAGCGGATGGAATACTAGAGATTAGTCCTCCAAAACTAGGCACCTCTTTGAACTGATGGAAGTACCAATGCTCAACCGCTCACAAGTTTTAAGAATAAACAACGTAAGAGTGATAAAAGCGGAATGGGGTTCGGATGTACAGAGCAGTGCGTGGCTCAGTTCAAGAAGAGACGAGAACAAGAGCAACTCCTAACCTCTCACCGGCCTTCTACTCCAAGAATTTAAGACAGACAATGAGACCATGTGCGCATATAGTCAGCACTTGGCGCTGTTGCGGCTTCATTATTTAAATTAGTACAATTATGTTAAACTTTTCTACACAGGCAAGAAGCAACCATAGCCGTACTGAGATTTATTTCTGCAATAAAATCCAATTCAAGCAATGAGTTAGAAGCCGACGGTGCTTCCTTTACATTATACATGAGTGAGGAACACGAATCCTTTCATACTTATTGGACGCGTATACTGTAACAAAAAGATTGAGAGGGATATTCAATCAGTTCTAACCTATTCTGGATGCAAGTTCATCACTATCTTTATCTGCCACATCAAGCAGTTGATCAATGTGAATTTGCTCCCATCATCTTTTAACTACCAACCAAATCAAGATCCGGTAAAAGCCTGCACTTCAAGTGGAATTCAAGGTATTCACAACGTGTTATCTGCCATTCCAGCAAGCAAGAATTCTGCTCCTTGCAGCAGCACGTAGCCACCTTTTCCCGATTCTGTCAAAATTGGAGTTGGGAGGAGATTAACCCTTTCGTTTATCCATCAGAGATTTGCAAAAAAGTTGGGAAAGAATGATGTCTACATTATGTTACATATGCAAGCATCAGCATCCTTGTCATCATCGGAATCACTATCATCACTGCAGTCACAGACAAAAATAATATGAGATTGGTTTCACAACACAAGTTTGGCAGTTTATCCATCACATTGTGGTAGACATGCTCCACTAGTTTCACAGAAAATGACTTATGAAAAATATTTATGGCTATCCAGATTTTGTACATGTCACAAAATACAGTCCCTCCAAAATATATAACAAGTCAACTCAAAAATGGACCCAATACTTAAAAAGCTTAATGAATCCTCCAAACGAGATTATCCAAAACTCCAATATTTGGCACATTATCATTGTGTCAAGCCAACACCGGAGAGAATAGAAGGATGAATATAGTTCCATATAACGTTGTTTATGAAATACAATTTCAGAGGTTCTCATTAACTGTGCTTTAACTCAACAGTACTTCAACTACCGTGAGCTCTTCCAATTCTTTTCCTTTGTCTTGATCAGTCCATTACAGTTAAGCACTCTAGCAAGAATACAAAAGTGGGTTGCTACTTGACCGTTATTATTCAAAATTCGTTCAGTGAGCCTTCCTAGGAAGCGGATAATGCAAATAGAGTGTAATGAAGCAGCTACACACATGTCCGATTCTTGCAGATAGATGTTATCAACTGCCATCTCTGAATTGAATTTCATCCTAAAATCAGTTTTTGAACACACAGTACATAAGGAAACCATTTCCTTTACTATGGGTCTAACACATGAATCCTTTGACACCATGATGCAGGACAAGCATGGGTGCACTTGACCTACAAGTTTAGGTGAATATTGCACGAAGTGGAAAGAGGACTTTAATAAGGCTATTTTACGGGATTTAATTGATAGAATAGCAAATGTGGGATTTAATTGACCTAAAACCATAAGCTGACAGTTGGTCACAAGCAGCATGAGACCAACCAACTTCTAATGAAGCACTACTGCCCAATCCCTACATATATCTGTCACATACACACCACCGAAAGCACCAACGCCAGAGGACCATCTAACTCTGTTTTTAATCTTCTTCCAAGTACAATTATTTTTCACTTCTTCCATGTTACTCTTGGTCTTCGACATATCCATCATCCTCTTCCTTGATAATACATGTCACTTCAACCACACTTTGAGTTTAGTGTCTTCCTTACAAGGTATAGTTCTTTCTCTACTTGCCACGAGACAGTGCAACAATCAGCAACGAACGATACAGTCTGGAGACTAATAGTTCCTAACAAGGCACTGAACGAACTATATCTAGGATTGAAGGCATTATTCATTTAACTCCCCTCCCCACCTCCCCCACCCCAGTTCATCACTAAAAGCCAGTTCAGACAACTGCTGAGAGTAATAACCTGACTGTGTTGCTTGAAGTTTCAATTCAATTCCTTTAACAATACCACCCGCAATATTCTGGTATCCTCCCTGAAATCCTCCTCTTAGGAGACATATGGGGAGAATCAATCTTCGAAATCCCTTCCCACTGCTAGTTTGTTCCATTACCGACATCTATATGTTCATCTTCCTTAACAGTCGAGCTGAAAAAACATTTAAGCTGGCAAATAATCATTATCTGTCAAATGGAACTACCAACATTCAACTCTCAGCCAACTGATACTTACAGTCCACCCTTTGAAATAAAAACAATTAAACGAAAGAATACTCTCTATACAGGTCGTACAAGTTCTCTGCAGAAACTAGAACAAGGCAATTGAACACACATTCATCAAATATAGCACTCCCCCGTTCCAAGCAAAGAGTCCAATCTTCCATTTTGGGACATTTCATTCAAAGAGTCCACCTTCAAAAATTAAGCTACAAATATTTATTTTTCCCAATTTTTTTCTCACATATTGGAAACATGATTGTTTTATCACATAGTGTAAGGAAAAAAAATATAAATTTAGTATAATTACTAAATGAGATAAAATGCTAAAAGCACAAAATTAAAAAAGTGACTTTCAAATATAGACTCTGAGTCTAAAAGGGAGGGAGTATTCAGGAAGGCCTCTTCTTCTCAGTTCAATATTTATAGCTTACTTAAAATGAACCTCCCGAAGCCTGCTCTATCACCAATTCTATCCCTTTCAACTACACATCTATCAGCCCTCTACACACATTGAATCCAATGTCACTCGCACTCTCAAGAAGATATAAGGACATGACATGCATATTGCAGAGAAGACCATAAGCCACAACCTGCAGCATCTTCCAAGATTTCCTACTTGTTCATCCATAGCGTACCTAAAAGGCCATGCACAATTTCTAAACTAGGCAGCTTAGCTTCCCAAGAGACTTCACCTCATATGCCCACATCTGGAGGCAGCTTCTTTGACAAAATTATCTTCACCTCCCATCTTGATATTTATAACAGCAGTTAAAGGGCATTAGAAAACTCTTAAGAATTAAGAGTCCACTAATAATGGATGTAGGGGAGCCTTAATAAATGGAGAGATAGGCAGTCTGGCTTCAGAAGGCCACAGAGAGTAATTTTTTGGGATGGACATGAAAGACTACTCACTCCATCCCAAAATAAGTGTCAACTATTCCTTTTCGGGTCCCAAAACAAAAGTCATCTTTCAAAACTTACATTTTTTGAATCTAAAAGAAAATTTGTGGCCATACATATTTTATGGACCCACAAGCAAACAATTTGTGTCCACATTGAAAAAGTCAAATGCTTTCCCAAGACACTGTGCCAAGTCATGTAGTCTTACTACGTATTTTTTTTTAATTAAATGTCTTAATTGAAAAACAAGGACGAATGTGGAAAGAATTCAAATTTTGAAAATTTGGGGGAATGTGAAAAGAATAATTGGCTGATATGGTTTCAATCTAATGGTTGAGAATTTGACATTACCTAATTGTCAAATCAAGATGCTTTTTACACTATAAATTTCGGGACGTAGGGAGTACATAAGAAGAGATTAACAACGAATGAGATAAAGAAACAATGTTCCACCAATTACGGTTTGAAACTACAACAAACTTAATCCAATCAAAATTTTATCACGATAATCAATATTAAAACTGATTTCCAACAGATTTAAGGAGGTTACTAAATGGCAAGGTACGTTGGGAGTCAAGTAATAAGTTAGCGGACAAATGATTAGAGAAGCAGCAATTACGGCTTAAAGTTACAAGGGACAAGAGACATGAGGACGAGTTACTGGTAGGTAAACAACAGAATAACCGAGCCATAAATCTCACTTCAGTGGGCACCTTTAGCAGCATTACCAAACCCCAAGGCAATTCTAATAACTTAGATAAAACATAGCAAAGACTCTAAATCTTCAAATGTTTTGACTGGTTGCTCTATTTTATTCTTATTTTTTGTCTTTTTTTATTGGATCAGCGTGGTGTTCCTAATTCCTTGACCGTATGACTTTTCGTCTCTTTGACCACTTCATTTTGCCTCACATGGCCTTGATCAAACTAAACACTTGTCTATATAGTTATCTCTTTCTTCAGCTTGATTGCTGCAGAAGTGTAAATATCAGCAAATGAACTGTATAGAGCTTATATTCAAGTTTTACACCTCTCACGGTTCCAACCATTAAGTCCATTTTCCTTTTTCAAAAGTCAATAAGAGAAATATCATATTAATATTTAGCTCATTGCTTTCACAATTTAGGTGAAAAATTTTAATAACTGCAAATGATATTGAAAATACTATTAATTGCACATTTTTAGTTTTATAAATATGAGTACATCTACATATATCTTTGGTCAAAGTTTAATCAATTTGACCTAAGAAAGTCAATAATGAAGTCTTTTCATGGCCCTCATGAGTCGAAGGGAGGGGAGCATAAAAAGGAGCAATCCAAGTCCAGATTCTTGCATTGATTTACACATCAGATGATTGCAGTGACTGCTTCTCCAAGGAGAATCCGGTTCTAGCATGTGTCATCTAAGTTTCTAACATATATCTGATGTCATCACCAAAAAATTACATAATCCAAACTTGTACCAATTACCAATTTTCCTTCCGCGTTTTTCTATCATTCATTTGCATTTTAGGTCTTCGCAGCCAGTTTAGGACACAAGAAGTTTCCGACCTTAAATCTCAAGCTATACATTGCTAACAAAATAGCTTTCTCATAAGCTAATTAATGGCCATTAATGGATGGAGTATCCTTTCAATAGATGATTCTGTGTGAATCAAAACTTGAATATTAGAAGTATACATGTGCAAGACTTAATATTGTATTACTTCAAATTGGTTGTTAGTTATCTTCGAGTCTTTTACTCTTATGTTTGTTGGGATTTTTGTTTTTATCACCGGTCGGTCATGGTGGATATATATACGGCTTGGTTTATTGGTTCAAAACTAATATTGAACTTTTTTTAGAAATAACAAATTAACAGAGGTAGCCAAGGCATGCAAAGCAAGAGAAGAAAATGCTGAAGAAGTTGGTATAAAATGAAACCATTAAAGAGACAAATTTTGATTATATAATGCATCTCTAACAGGAATAAGTTCCTGAAACTCAGAGACATCTAGAGTAACCTAACTACAAGGATCAAGAAAAACAAATTCACACCAAGCCATTGTGTAATTCTCATAGACATATTTGATAGCTAAATTTTCTCACGGTCACTAAATGGAAATATTCATGTAGTGATTGGTACAGTGGTATTGTTGAGTTGAGTAGTACATTTTTTCTCAAAACAACAGAAAAATCCCATTGTTTTTATAGTCTCATATTAAGATAAAAAGAAAACTTGATCCTCATTGCTATATAACTGGCATGGTGCCATGCCTTTTGGATAAGTGCTTTTACAGCCCCACAATCCACTTACAAATGGGTTAATGACGATAAGCATGTGTCATATCATGTAATGGAAGTTATATTGCCCCAAATACAACAACTAGAATACGAATCTTGAAAAGTCACTGCTTTATTGTGGGTTATCGAGTATCGACAATAATTTTCTCCAAGAAAATCATTCACAATATTGGATTTTTCAAAATGGAATATTTTTGTCCATAAATTAGATACTATCATCCAAAATCTCAGTTGCAGCAAAAATGCCTATGGCCACCACCAGCAATTTCTCATTTTGCATCCTTGCCTTTTATATAGGTCATATATGGTGGATTCAGGATTTTGGCGAGGGGAGTAAAATATGAAGGGATATATGCTACAAAAATTATGAGGCTAATTTTAACTTTTTTCCTTAAGAATTTAGGGGCTCAAGCGAAGATTTTGAAAATCCAACTGGGTCCATGGACCCACCGCCTACCCCTTCACAGATCAGCCCAGCATATGCCCTCGATTACTAATACAAAAACAATGTTTATAGCTCCCCTGCAATATGAATGTGCACTAATTTCAAGAGTTTCGGACTCTCAGCCCCTGAAAGCAATGTATAGAATCAAGGGGCTAAACATCTATAAGTATTTTGTGTATATATAGACCCAATACTCCAATAACTGTGCCAACTTACTATACTCAGAATAAACATGCCAACTTTAGCATCTGTCTTGACAACCAACACCTAAGTTTTTCAGTTTACAAGGACTATACATACAATTCGAGGTTTGTCAGCCAAAAACTGTAAAACGACAAAAAAGGCTACAACGGCAAACAAACTTCAACAGTTTTGGCTCAGATAAAGGTAACCCAAAGCAACAATGAACAAAAGGGGCTTGTATGATTGATATAGTCAGATGCTAATTCAAAGCCTGACTAGGTTCAAATTTGGAATTTTTCTATTCCCATCACCTAATTTCCTATTTTCCCATCGCTGCTTTTAATCAAGTTCTCCTCTCTCTCCCAAATGTCTACAAACAACATCAAAACATTTATAGCACTTCAGCAGTTCAAAACACGCCTACTTCTTTCTAACCCAAAGGGATTGCTCAATGAACACATAGCTAACAACTTCATACTTCCATAACTACCAAAATCCTATATTGCACTTCTTAAAACAAAAAGTCAGCAAACTAACTCAGTAACAAACAATAACACTAATATACATGACAATTGTTATTAAAATAAAAAGAGGCAAAAACACAGTACCTTGGCTGATATTCCAGAACCTCTGTAAGATTATGTCCATTGGTATCATTCCACTGTACTTTCCCCGGTTTCCTCGGCTTCTTCACCGATTTCGTCGATAACCCACCTCTCCTAGGCAACAGCAGTGTCTTGGAGTCATCATCTTCATCTCTCACCCCATTCACTATCCCCACTGGTGAATCCCCATTTATCACAAGCTTAGATTCACTACCCACTTCACCAACATTAATATCTTTTCCATTCATATCCATTCACTAAAATAATAAATATAGTCGTATGTATAACAAATTTACAAATCAATAAACATTAAAATAAAAGCAAGGAAATATTTACTAATATATGACATCTTCTTACGAAACCCATAACAAGAATCTCACCCCAGCTCTCAAAATCAAAAACCCAATACCATTGACCCCTCAAAATCAAATCTTGCAATTAAATTTGAAATTGGAACACCCTTTTTCTCCATACCCCAAGAGTCAACGCCTTTTTTCACTCTAAAAAGCATTGAATCACCACTTCATTAGATCCACAAGTAATCTAAGAATCAACAAAAGTCAGTATTGAGAATTACCGAAAAATGTTAACTATAACAACTAGACTCTCAACTGATAAATTCTAACGAAGAAATGGAAAACAGAAACAAAATCCAGGGATTCTCCAAAGAGACTATTTTTCTTCCAAAAAACTAGACCAAACAGAGATATTCTTGAACCGAAAATGAGAGCGAAACCCTACAAATGAAGAGAGGGAAGTATGTGTATGTGTGTGTGTGTGTGTGTGTGTGTGTGAGAGAGAGAGAGAGAGAGAGAAGAAGAAGAAGAAGAAGAAGAAGAAGAAGAAGGAACGTTTTTTGATCTGTTCCGGGGAAGGCTTTGGCCTTAGAAAGTGTTATTCCATTCCACTTCCATATAGAGCAATGTTATGTTTTTGATACCATACAATACAACTTCTATCTTTAGACCCTGTACTATCAATATTTATGTAAATGGTCCCCATACAATGCAAACGCAGTCTACTCTCCATTGATCATCATTTTTCATTTTTCATTTTTCATTTTTTCATTAAGTGGGTTTGTGGTGGAAATCGGACAGAACGGATCGAAATAGCATTTTCAAATTTTTTTTGAAATTTTTCAAAAATTAAAATTAGTTTTTGATTTTTGTTTCAAAATTTCGAAATGCAAAAATTGATTCTGATTTTCGAAAATTTTTAAAATATCAAAATTTTTAAATTTCAAAATTTTGAAATTTTCGAAAAGTTCGTAATTCTGAAATTTTGGAAAATTTCCAAATGTATTTACTTTAAACAAGTTATCATGTTCACTATGACATGCTACTACGTAGTCTATGTTACTC
>JAOTQG010112304.1:0-11716 GCA_025631175.1 Iris virginica
AATAATAAATAATTTTATATTTGAAAAAAAAATTAATATTTTTAATGCCGTGCCCTCGGGCACGGGTATACCCTAGTTGCTTATATGACTAGGTACTTTTTCACTTGGTATTGCTTATATGCAATCACTTAAAAATAAAATGACAATGAATAACATTCGAAAATTTATTTCATTAGTATACCCAGAAACTATTTGATAATCCGACAAAAAAGAGCACGGGGTCGCAGAAAAAACTTCATTGAAGCATTATATCAAACATCTGGGGTGATTTAAAATTAAAACACGAAAGACCATTTATCAATCCTAGCACAACTAAAATAATCCTTGCTATCTCACAGAAAATCACTTGAATTTGCCGGCCGCTTTAGGTTTTAAAAATAACTAGTGTAAGCCCGTGTCCGAGGACACGTGACGTTATTTTCCAGTTAAACTAAAATTAAATGTAATAAGTTAATGTCATATATATATATTATAATTAAATATGATAACTAATCTAAAATTTGGTTAGTATATGCAATTTATAAAAATACTAAATAAATTTAGCATCTAATATCTAACTTTAGAAGATAAAAACACAAATATTACATTCAAATTAAAAATTGGAAACGACACATTCAAATTACAAATACTACATTTAAATTTGCAACTAATACTATTTTACATTGTTTAGCCCATTACTAATGGCAAGTTCAATAAATTTTTAATATTAATTCCACAGCTAAAAAAATAAATTTAAAGTTTCATAAATTAAAATTCTGAAACTTATATTAACATTATTATTTTAAAAAACTAAAACCTAAATCTAAACATTTTTTTAAAACTAAAACTCTCGGTCGACACATGGTTAAAAATTAAACAAAAAAGTTTACCAATAGATCCACTATGAGCTGTGGCCCAAAACTTAAAAAAAAACAAAAAAAAACAAAAAAACAAAAAATACCGTACTATGATAGACTAAAACCTAACCATTCCTTCTCTTTCCATTCTACCCGGCTCTCATTCCCTCTTCGCCGGCGTCCCTACTAACCCGCCACCACCGCCCCGCATCTTTTTTTCCTCCTCACCTTTCTCCTTCCATAAGCCACACGACGGAAGCCGAAAGCCACCGCCACGACAGAAAATCGAATTCCACATCGCCGAACCACCTCTCTTCACCTTCTTTGTTTCTAGCATACTCCAGTCGCGGCCAATTCTGTTCACACGGTAAACCTCTCTCTCTCTCTCTCTCTCCCCTTCCCCCTTCATTTTTTAGATCTAAACATTGTTAAGTCCGGATCTAAAAATCATTTTTTGAAGATCTTTTTTTTTTCGGATTTGAAAAAATCTTTTTTTAGGTCGTTGTGGGTTTGTTTGTATATTTTCTGGGTTTGTTTTTGGAGGATTGGAGTAGAAGATACTTTAAAATCCGTTTCTTCAAATTTTCTGCATATACTTTCAAAAACTTTCTTGAGTTCGTGATACACAAACTGGTTATACCCAACGCAAGTAGGACAAATTACACAAACTGGTTGCTTTTCTGGGAGTTTCTCCTGTAAATTGAAGTTCAGACTTTTTTTCTTACATTTCTAACTTAGAATTCTTATGCTATTTCTCTCTCTCCCTCTCTCACAGCTGGCATACACCAACAGCCGGAGTGAAAATTTTCCGTCGAACTTCGATTTGACCTCCAAATCATCGCAGCCGCCATCGAGTTCTGAATTTTTGCCGTTTTGATGTACTAAACTGAACTTTGTTTGGTTCTGCAGACAGAGTCTGTCTCCTGTCCTTTTACTTTAGATTTTTTTTTTCTCTTTTAACGCCAACCCTCCGATTAACATTAAAAGAATGGTTGAGGTTTGGTGTGTTTTCTACTGTTACGGATGTCTCTTTCACTCTACTGCTCTAAATTATAAGATAGACAAATTACCTTAATTTGCATTTGAGTTAAGTAAGGATAAGAGCCCTAATCTACTTCCTTATTGGCACAGGAAATGCCATAGGAAATCCGGACTCAGGAAACATACGCACACACACAGAATCCCGAAAAGCATGGAGTCGGGGGAAAGATCTCCTCAACCCCTTCAAACTGAAACTCCTCTACCACTCCCACCCAAACCCCTACGCCGCATACGCTTCAAACTCCCCCCTCCTCCTCCTCACCGCACCGCCGCCTTAGCAATCATGGAGGCCAAGTTTCGCCACGCCATCATGAATGCCAACCGCGTAAAACTCACCCGCCGCCATAAATCCCTCATTGACAGAACCCTTACCGAATTTCTCGCCGATTTTCGCACCCCTGATCACCCTCCATACGCAGCGGTACGCAAAAAGTTCTTAATGCATATTCTGCATTCTTAGTTAGTTAATTTTGTTTCTACTCCATTTGTTAGTACCCCAGGTACTTGTTTTCTTTAATTAACTTGAATTTTGCAATATAATACAAATACGCACATGGATGATTGATCCTTGTCACTTAAATAATTAGTCTAAATCCCAAACACTTTGTCTGTGTATTGCCAACTAGGAAGGAATGATCCCTTGTGAATTTGTGGAATGGATGAATGCTATGATAATGCTATATGCTAAATAGTTTTAAGGTTTATGTAGAGATGGTCGTGTAATTCAGGAGGGAATGGGTTCTTTATTTTATTTTGCTTTGCTTGTAGCATGTCTCATCTGAACTGTTAGTGCTCGAACAAAATGCTTCAAATAGTTTCCTAGTATGTGTTCCTTATATACCTTTTGGTATATGTATTCAGGTGGTTGTTCGTTTTCTTTTATGCTGCTGTATAAGTGTAGTAGGCCTCCACATCACTATATTTGATGTTTTTATTGCTCAATAGGAGATGTCTTGGTACTCTCAGAAATGCAGGGTATTTATGGAGAGCTTTTATAGTCTTCTTGGTACTACCACGATGATATCGAGGAACAAAATGGAACTGTTAGCGCAGTTTTAATAGTCCACATGTTTTATTTCCTCATTAACTCATGCCATTGGTGACAAGAACCATGTGTTGAGAAACAATAGCCAAGAGGTTTGATTGAAGTATTCCTAGAAAGAACTTCACAGAGATATATGGCTGCATTGAATTGAGCTTTTGCAAAGAGGAAATTGAACTAAATGAGTTGCCTTTATATGGAGCCATTTTACTACTGAAGAGACTGCATGGTCCAGTAGACAACGAACGAACCCACAGCTTTATTTGTGGCTAATTGAGAAACTAAAAAATTTGGAATGATAACTGTAAGCTGCCAAGATCGAGATGGGAAGTTATACCCACAGAAGTAACCCCCAAAAGCAATTGAAAAATAAGTGCACTCCCTATAGCTGAAAGAGAAGCACGTGATAACTGATAACATATGAATATTTTATGGTGGCTCTTATACCAGTTTTATTTTGAATTACCAAAAAGGCTGGAGTCCTAAGATAAATTTGAACTTTTTTGGGGCATATGTAAAATTAAAACTTAAAGAAACAAAAAATACAATGTCAAAGAGCACCAACCCTTTTGGCTCGGTTGGAGTTCTGGTCTACAAGCACATGAACTTGGATATTGGTGCTAGAATCCTGAGGGAACATTCATATTTTCTGCCCAGATTTTGTTTTATCATTTTTTACTGCCTATTGTAGGGATATCCTGTTTTTTCCCAGAGAGTACTTTAGTATTCTCTATTGCTTAGTGCACTACTTACTACCATGGCTGTTTGTTGAAGTTCTTATGTTGAGAATGCACATGCTCCCTTGCAGATGCAAATCTTTTTCCTAAGTCACTGTTCAATTATATGCTCAACTTTAGAACCGTGAAGCATATATAAGCATAGGGTTCCACTTGCCACCAATTGGTTTAGAAACCTGGATTTGGGATGCTAACAAACGCTTAACACTTGTTATTCATGGGCTCTTTGTTCCAGAGGTTCCTTGCAGGATGCTTTTATGCTAGTTTGCTCATTGCATACACCTTGTTTTGAAGTACCAAGCATTCCCAGCTTTACATACGATTATCATTACTTATACATGTCAAACTAATGATTGTGGGTCCATGCGGCCCCACCCCTACCCTATTCAAAGATTGTGATGACCGACCACTTTTTAAATTCTTATTTATTACTTTTGAGAGCAGGATCCATATGTATTAACCTTTAGTTGTAAACAAAAAGTATGATCAACTGAACAAACTGAACTTCCAATGCTAAAGATATCTAGCTATCTTTAATGAGTTATACACAGTTGATATGTTACTCATTTCTACACCAATACAGAAACAAAAAAAGCATTGGGGAATCTTATCCAGGTGGATAAGGAATATCGGGTTGGGTATAAACACGACTAATATGCCCTACATTTGTTTTTATGTAGCTTACGTCCAAATCTTAAAACATGGGCCCACCCCCCTTCTTTGCTCCTCTTTGTTTTTCTTTCACTGTTTTCTCAAAACATTTATCATATGAAACTCATGTAAATCTGTTTTATAATTGATTCAGAAGGTCGACAAATCAACTCTATATGTTACCCGTTTTTTGTCCAAGTTACTATCTCAAGGTTCTCAACTTTAAAGTCTACCATAATTTTAGCAGATAAAATATACTTGGCTTCGAGTTCCTGTATCTGTGATATATTCATTTGACTTAACTGGGTTAAGTGTATATTTGATATATTCAATTGCTTCATACATCATAGTCAATGTGATTTTTGCTTCAATGATTTAAAAGATTTGTAGATTATTTCATTGATTCCCAGTTGTGCTTCTGATGTAGATGATACAAAGGGCGATTAGAGAATTGAAAGAGAAAGGGGGTTCTACTGAGGAATCAATATCCAGGTACATAAAGAAGGAGTATACCGATTTGCCATGGGCTCACAATACATTACTGAAGCATCATCTTGGAAACCTTTGTGATGATGGTGAAATTATTGTTTTACGCAAACGGTTTTATTTACTTGCTGGTGCAAATCCTTGCCCGAGAAGTAGCAACATAGCAAATGAGAAACCGAAGAGGAAACAAAGGTCAGCGCCAGGGAGGATGAGGAGTAAAAGGCGCACGAAAGATGAAAAAGTGGAAAATAATCGGGGAAGGGAAGAAGACATGGAAGTCATAGAAGGGAAATGTCGGAAAGAGCTTGAAAAAGTAAGTGAATGTGAAAGAGAAGTCGAAATGGTTGAAGAACTTGCTCATATACTTGAACTGCCAATCAAATTGGTTGAAGAAACGGATGAACAAACCAAAGAAGTGCCAGATCGCGAAGCAGATGGTCACCAAAATGAAGTAGTTGGAGGACAAAGTCAGCATTTGACCCTTGATGATGGAATTTTCATGGAACACAGATGTGAAAATATGGTCACTCAGGAAGAACAGGAAAAGCAACAAATTAAGGAGATTGAGGAACATAATCAACAAGGCCATTTTCAGAGTAAAGGGAAGGATGATTATCTGGTGGAGGGTGAGAAACAGAAGAATTCATTTGGAGATGAGGAGGCTCTTGATACATGGGATTTGTTTGCAGAACAGAACCATAATCAAAATCTGACCATTTTGTCTCTCAGTGATTCAACTATGGATTTAGGGCAACTTGAGGAGGAGATTCAACCTAAACCCTTAACTCCTGAAAGGCCTCCTGGATTTGGGGTAGAAATTGCAGATGGGTTTTCTGGGACAAGAGAGCTGCAAACAAAGGGTTTTGGTTTGTTAAAACCTCATAACTTGCTGCGAGGGACAAATTCTTGTCATTCATCGGGAAAAATGAATTTAGAAAGGCATCAAGAACCCTTTGGCCAGAAAAAAGCTCTTGAATATGACCAAACAACAGAGAGTCCTCCCAGTGGGCTTGTGAATTTGGGCTCATTCAAGGTAGAACAGCAAAAAATGCTTCCTACTTTAGAAAGATCTTCTAAGTGGCTTGGTGAACCAACAAGCGAATTCCAAGATATGCCAAGTAATTTAGAGAAGAATACCCTCGACTTAGTAAGAGACACAATTTCTCTCTTTAATCCTCTGAATTTAGAGGCAGTCCAACAAGAGCACCATAAGGTTCTTCCAAATGTAAAAAGCTCTGAGGCTCAATTAGCAACAGAGGAATTGCCTCTCACATTACAGCAGATCAAGGAGGAACAAAGGCGTCAAAAGCAGCTCAAGTGTAAAGGCCGAAGGAACTCTGAATGCAGCGAGGAAATGAGAAATCCAGGAGGATCAGAAAAGGTAAAACCATTAACATAACCAATCACTATAACTTGGCTTCTTTGAATTGCATGCTCGTATATTTGTGCATCTTTGTAAATTCTGTATTTCTTTTGCTCTTTTGGCTCAAGTAAAGGTGAAGGTAGTGAAGGATGGGTACCTTTATTTGGACGTTTGAGCTATTTTTCATTTTATCTTTCAGTGATGTTGTTTATTCCCTGTGGATGTGGGTGTGGTGGGTATTCATGGTGTGCAAGTGGATTTTTTACGCTCTTAACAGCTGATTTCTTAAATAAGTTGTGATGTTACATTCAAATTAAAATCAGGTATTTCAGTTGCTGTTCTTTCTTTTTTTTTTCTTTTCCTTTTTTACAGGGATGTGTCTTTTTCTTTTTAATTCCCGTGAATCTACTGATTCCATAGAACTCTCATTAGATATATATTCAAGATATAAGTTCAAATTACTTCTACTTGATTTCCACTCTGGGGAATATATTGAAAAACCAATTTGCTATGCATTTTAAAATTTTATTTTATCTTTCAGTGATGTTATTTATTCCCCGTGGATGTGGGTGTGGTGGGTATTCATGGCGTGCAAGTGGATTTTACGCTCTTAACAGTTGATTTCTTAATTAACTTGTGATGTTACATTCAAATTAAAATCAGGTATAACAGTTGTTTCTTACCTTATTTTTCTTTTTCCTTTTTTGATACAGGGATGTTTCTTTTTTCTTTTTAATTCCCGTGAATCTACTGATTCCATAGAACTCTCATTAGATATATATATATATATATATATTCAACATATAAGCTCAAATTACTTCTACTTGATTTCCACTCTAGGAAATTTATTGAAAAACCAATAGCTATGCAATTTAAATTTTTATTTTATTTTTTAAATTTCTCCCTGTCTATATTTAGTTTGATATGCCTATCTTAGCCCATGTCTATGGAAAATTAATAAATATACTCCGGATAGATAGCGCGGAATTTCTGTGTTGTGCATTCGTTGCAATCAATTTCAGCTACTTTAAGTTTTGAAGTACCTAGTCTTTGTTAGTAGTTGCTTCTTGTTTTCAAGTAATTGATGTCGTGGTTTATGCAGAAGCATGATCAAGGAAAGCGAATTCAATCTCATGCAAATGGAAAGATGGCTGAAGATCTAACCTTGAATTTATCAAAGGTAGAGAAGGAGAAGCTGGCAGAGGTTCCTAATACTGTCCAAGAATCAATTTCCAAAGAACAAGAGCAGCAGGAGGAGCTCTTAGCTGAACCCGGGGTTATGATAGCTTCCTGTACTTTACCCAGGGATCAGAAGCATCTGAATCAAGAAAAGCAACCTTATATCTCAAAACATAGAAGGCCCGTAGATATTGAACAAGTGGCAGTTGAGGAATCATCTCAAACTACACGGATGCAAAGGCAGTTGAAGCGTTGGAACCGAAGTACTTCAGAGCAACATGATCAACGGAAAAAGAGCAGAAGCAGTTGAGGTGCACCAAGTCTCCAAGAACGAGAACATGATCAGTATGCACTACCAGACGACGGTACTTCAAAATTCTTCTAATTCATTATGTTGGCATGAACATTAATCTAGCACCTATCTCATTAGACATGTTAGTTGACAATTTTCTTTTGCTAAATAATGGTGATCAAAGGATCAGTTGCACTCTCAGGAAAAAATTCCTTTACCTGTGAATAGTAACAGCATGAAAGTGGCTAAGAATCTGCATTTACAGATTGGCCAGTTAATGGGTATGAAAGTAAACAGATTTACCTGCTGGCAGCCCTACTGTGTGATGCTCTTTATTTTATTTTTTCTACAATGAGTTCTATTTATAGTTTGCACCAGGTCACTTAACTAAATATTTTTAATTGTACAGATTCTGGGATTGCTTTCTTGTACAAGCAAGGGGCTATGCTATTGCCACTTTTATTTTCAGTCAGATGTGGGGAAGCGTGAATCATTTTGTGCAACTACTGTAAGCACTTCAAGGCCAGTTTTGGCAGAGATTTATTAGAGTTACTTTTGGAGTTTAGCCTCTATATTTTTTGAATCTGTGATTTTTGAAAATAATTTTGTATCCTCAGGCTCAATATGAAAGTGGCTTCAGCAAGAATCAGCTAATGACCCTGCAAAAGAGGTTATAATTTAAAATAAAGTGTCTTTTCCATAATAGTATAATTCATTTGAGTACCTAATGACCATTTAGTCCAGGTGTCTCTCTCCTCCTTTTTTTTTTTTAAAAAAAAAAAATGGGAGATTAAGGGCCCTCAAGTCTATTTAATGAATAATAAGGATTGAAATTCAGATCTATATCCCCTTCTACCTTTAAAAAATATATATTTATTTGAGTAGATAACCAACAGTTACTTAAACAAGATAATCTTGGTATTGAGTAATTTAAGAAATACCCAATGGGTTTGTTCCAAAATGATCTTTCTATTTCCAAATAACTGCAAATTTTTAAAGCAATTTTAAAATGGTTTGAGAATCTCTTTTTGGACGGAAGGAATTTACGAAAATAGAATAAAGATAAAACACTATAATTAATGAACTAATAAAGTAAACAAAATTAAATCAATTGTTCAAATTATTAGGAAAGCCCCGCTCCTTAAGCTTTCTTACATCGCAAATTATATTGAGTTGATGTTAGGTGTGTTCATTTTTTTTTTTAAATGTAAATATAAATTATATAAATATAAAATACACATAATAATAGTGAGCATAATAATGATATTATTTTGGGATAGGGTTGGGGACAGAGGATCTCAGCTCGCTCTAACATGTTAGCAAGGATCCGGGAGTTATTTGTTCTCTCTTTTCCGTTTTAGCAAGGATAACTTAATTTACAACGAATACTTGGATTATTAGGAAAGTTGAAATAAGTTACTCCTTTCTTTAAAAATAAGTGTTTAAATAGCAACGTTGTTCTTCACAATATTTTTCTATTAATTAGGACATTTATTTTGAAATGAAAGAAATAGTACAATGTATGAATCTGTCAAAATGTTATTCAGTACCCACTTTAACCCTTTCTAATATGCTAAACAAGTCAATTCAATTGAATTCATTAATTACAAATTTATATTTTAAAAAGTGTAAAAAATAATTTTTGAGCGAAAGAGTATTCAACATGTTAATAAGGATTTAATTTAACTCATTTATTATACAATTGAGTTGATCGATTAATTACATAATTTATAATAATTTAAACCCATTAAAATATTTATTATAATTCAAACCATTTAATCTAAATTGACGGACATATAAAAAATGACAATTTCACTAATAACGAATACGAACTTTCAGGAAATACTCTCTTCGTTCTAATTTAAAATTTTTATTTGTTGAAAATAAATTCATGATACTCTGTCCATGTGCACCCGCCATCCTTCCTTCTCATTCACCTCTCCCATGCTATTCCCTATGAACCAAAGACCCCCACTCTTTCGTGAAAATACCCATTGTCATCATCTGAATTCGTTTGAATAGCAAAAATATCATATAGAAAAAAATTTTATTAAATATTTTTGCTAATTAAATGGGTACAAAAAAATTATTTTTCAATCATTTTTCTTTACTTTACTTTACTTTATTTTTTTCGACAATCATTTTAATGTTCCGACAATCCAAACGAACCCCTATAGTTTCCTTTTTGTCCTCAATTGCAACAAATTTGAAACTATGAACACTTTACTGTAAAAATTGGTGGCGTGTTGCGAAAATACTCCATTTGAATGGAGTTCAGATCCTCTGTCTCATTTTATGTCATATTCTATGTTCTATTTTTTTTAAATTTTAATTAAATCATTTGAAAATAATTTTAAAATTTTAAATAATAAAATATTTTTTAAAATATGAAATAAAAAATGGGATACCGAATGAAATTTTTTTTTGATTCATTTGAATGTAAACCAATGTTAATCCATTCCCCTTGCTTTGGGTATACACAACTCATACCCAGTCCTTACCTACTACTCGAGAAGAAGGAGCACCTTAGATTGCATAAGATGCTTAGGACGGGTCGAACAAATTCTGATTGGAAAGTATTTCATAAGTTTGATGTCGATCAGTGGGACACCAGATACCAGACCATCATTAATGTGAGAGAGCTGACTGGAATACCCAGTACTTCACCTGATTATTTAGAGTGGAACCAGGCTCGTACCTTCCGGTATATTATGAATCCGGAGGATCGACGATGCGCCCCCATACAGTGTGATTCCATCGGTTCTGCTGAGGCATGTGCCGCATTGGTGAGTTATTTTTTACCCTTTTCAATAATATTATAAATTCTCTATTCTCATGTGTAATAATTGTGATTATTCACTTAATTATTTTTCACTTTGATAGGAAAGAACTGTGTCTGAGATGTGTCTATCTTGTGACGATTACATTAATCGATGGGATTCTCATGATATACCGCGTGATTCGCATCATATTCGTGAGTCATGGAATTACATACGCAAGATTGGTCGGCGAGCACTTCAGATTCCTCAGACTCAACAAGATGTGAGGCCTAACCAGACGTATATTCTACAGACTCAGCCATTTCAGCCTGAGGGTCGAGTCCGCCGTGCTGTACGTGGAGGACGTATACCTGGCAGTGGTAGGTGCGCATTCCCTCAGCGACAACCACAACCAAATGTCGGTGTTGCATTTGCATATGAGTTTATGAATTTTCAGCCCCTCATAGGTCAACCACATCTAGATGATGAGGATCAGCACGATGATGATGATGACCAGGTCTCTGAATCGGATGAACATAGTGAGGAGAATCACCAGGATGCCGATCATGTCGGTACATATGATGATAATTAGGAGGAGCAGGCTCATCATTTTTATATTACGTCCCCCATGGCTCAGTTTGAGGAGTAGACTGATCATTTGTATATCACTCCTTTCGTAGCTCAGCGTAAGGGTCAGCGTGACATGAAAGCACCAAAATTTTCTGGAAGCGGTTCATATGTATTTGCCGGACTCTTTCGTAGGAAAGGGATGGCTCATTAATTAATTTCTATCTTATATATTAAACACTATCTATTCTCATATATTTTTCATATTGTTTAATTTTATCGTATTATGTTAGATATTAAACACTATCAAATTTGTAATATTCATTTGAAAAAATATTTAAATATGGTGTGATTATATCATTCTTTTACACAAATTCAATACAATCAACCCAAAAAATATTGAAAAACAAAACTGGTCATGAGGGTGTAGGCGAAAAGGAGTTTTGGGGAGAAAATTGGTCAAATCAACTTTTTATTTTGGTTCTCGGTTGGAAGAAGAAAAGTTGACTGTATGAAAAAGAACATACGATGGAAAAGTATTGAGCATCAAGAAGTTCGGTGATAAATATATATATATATATATATATAAGGGTGCGCTCCAATAGGAACCAATTAAAATAGGAATTATAGAAACCAAAGACACAGTAACGAAAAAATTTACTGTGTTGGGAGATTCAAAAACACAATAAAAATATTTTCAGTACTGTGTATTTGAATCTCCCAACACAGTAAATATTTTTGTTATTGTGTCTTTGGTTCCTAT
>JAOTQG010112315.1:0-11715 GCA_025631175.1 Iris virginica
CTCTTCTCCTTTTTCTCTTTCTCTCTCTCAGTCTTCCTCTCACTCTGATCTCTCTCTCTCTCTCTCTCTCTCTCTCTCTCTCTCTCTCTCTCTCTCTCTCTCTTTTTCTCGGTATGATAAAGTAGATGAAGAAAGGGATATCTCTAGAAGTAGGGATATATATTCACATGGCAGAGATAAATTTTAATTCAACCCAAACTCTTTAAATTTTAAACTTATCCTACTCTACTTCTTATCAAGTTTTGTTTTGTTTTTGACATACTAAATTTTAAAACAAATCAGTTTTATTTATTTAGTATTATTTATTTATTTTCGAATTATTTATTTATTTATTTATTTTCCAGATATCACAGAGAGAGAGAGAGAGAGAGAGAGAGAGAGGCCTTGACGATTCGCCGGATTGGATGAAGATCGATTAGACTAGAGATAGAAAGGCGGCGTACTAACGTCTAAAACTAGGGCACACAGTTTACATTAATATGACTTTACATTTTGCCCCTTGTTTTTTTTAACACATGTCCTCAGATATTACACTTTAATCGTTGTATACTTAGAATATTATTCATGTAGTCTTTTGTTTCAGCTAATCAATTATTTGATGTGTTAATTGTTCAACATCCTTGGTCGAAACCAACTATCTACTAAAATGGTATTATAATGCACTTGTATAACATGCTTTATTATAGTTTTTGAAAGGAATAAATTTGAATTTGTATATATAATATATTATATTACATTTTTATATGAGGTATCCCCCGTACCTGTGTCCTAATATTGGATACTTTTTAGCCGTATCCACGTATCCTATATTTGGAAGAATACCGCACCCAATCTTTTTTACCGAGTCCGGGTAACATAGATAATAGTGCTTGACTGACTTTCGAACTACGATACACTGAAAATAAAGACCAAAACACCCTAAATAATATGACTTCTAGACTTTTAAAGCTGAGAATGTATCTCTGTAATAACAGAAACTTCCAGATTTCAAATAAATGAACTTTAGATTTCAGATTGCTTCAAGTTGCTGCAACAGTATCCTAGCGAGATTTAATCATGTTAGATCGCTCTCTATGCATAATTGTCCTTGTGTATTATATATATACATTTATATTTTTTTTTTAAGAATGAGATTGAAAGATGAGATTATGTAAAGGTGGATGAGAGATCTGAGTTCTCCAAAGGAAAAACCAGAAATCCGAAAAGATGCCCATAAATACAACTCCCACCGAGAGGATGGGGACAAGGCCTTGCCCCTAAAGATGGTGTCTTTCCTCTATTCATATCGTAGGCACCACGAAATACCGCTCTCCTTGCGTCCTTGTTTCTGCTGAGGCCTCTCATCCACAGACTTAATATCTAATTTTCAATAATCTGTGCTCTCTACGTTGCACTTTTATGTTTATGTGTGATATCATACCATCCTTTTCGTTATCAAATAGGAAATAATTTATATCTTGTTTGATATTTATTTTAGGATTTTAAGGTGCATCGAGATGAGATACATACCAAGCTGGTCCAAATTATGAGAGAAAGGCTGTTGGTTCACCTTCGTGGGTTGCCACAAATAATTGAGAGCTGGAACAGACCAGATGACGGAGATACACAAGCGAGTCAATTCGCTCGCTCCCTTACAAAGGTAATTTAATGTGTATTCTCTCCATTTGTTTGTTTATTTTCCTGGACTATCTTCTTTTCTATGTTTTTATTTACGCCAGTGTGATACACAAGCGAGTCAGTTCGCTCTCCATTTATTTTTATATTCACTTCAGCTTAGCTTGCCCCAGCTACATGGGAGGTTCTTTTACTGCGAGTGCAGTTGTCCATATATGTCTTTTTCGTATTGTTCTTGTCATAACCAGCATTTTGTAATAAGGTTGGTTGTAGGTTTTGGGAAAGGTAAGTGTTCTCTTTTGTGGATTCTTGGCTTCAGTTTGTCCATGTATGTTTTTGCTTTTAAGGGTTTAGTAGTTGGAGGTACTGAAAAGCTTTTCAACATCGTGATATTTTCATGATTCTTGAGGAACACAAGACTATCCAGAGATTACCATCTTCTTATAGTTGAACCTCAAATTTATTGGTTGTGTATTTTGGGCGTAGTTAATAAAGGCTCAAGACACACCAAAGCGCCAAAGGTGTGCGTGGGGCCTAGGCGCAAGCGGGCACACGCTCGAGTGACGAAGCCCAAAAAAATTCTATGTATATGTAATTATATAATTCTAAAAATAGAAACTCACTGTAGATTCAAAAAAAGAAAAAAACAGGGGATGAAACCCAATGTCCAAGGTAGTAGGAAGACCTAATAAAGGAAAAAAAAAACAGAAAGGAAAGGAAAAGAAAGGGAAAAAAATTTCAAAATGTCGAAGTTGACTTAACAGTGCTGGAGAGGGTCGCTGGAAATAGAATAGGGCTGGTGCGTGAGAGAGAGAGGTATGAGGGTGGTCTGGAATCACGCTATTTAGGTCTAAATTTTGTCAAGGAGTGGTCAATCCTGTGCCTTGCACTAAGGTAGTAGGCACACCTCCCCGAGGCTCGTGCCTAAGCGCGCCTAAGCCCACGCCTAAGGAACAACTCCTCGCCTAGACCAGTAGAGGCTCCAAAGCTGCGCCTTGAGCCTGGGCACGCCTTTGATAACGATGATGTTGGGTATGTTTTGCTAATATATTCTGGTATCTGTTCTTTGCTAAGTTGTGGATCTAATGTCCTCTATGTATGTGCGTGGTTAAAATTATGCGCCTAGACGACCGACCAAGTCCTTATCTCCAGATATTGTGTTACTAGTATGCACACGCGTGCAATTGCCCACTAGTGTTTGAGGATTAAATATTTAAAGTTAAAAGAGTATTCAGTGCATATATTAGTAGAACGACTTTTAAATTTTGACTCATAAAATCCAAAATGGGAGACGTAGCTCTGTTCACAGGGACAGAGCTACACCAGGGCCAAGGGATGGCCCCCCTTGGCTTTTCAAAATGTTCTATATACCCCCTGTATTTATATATTAATATTTTACCCCCTTATAAATTATAGTGTATTGACCACCTTTAAACTAAGTTTCTGGCTTCGTCCTTGCTGCTGCGGGCGCTTAATTGTTGCGCTGTCGTAGAACTGTTCAACTAAGTTGATGAACTATTCAACTTGCAAAATGGCGAAACTTGATTTATGAAAGTAAATTTTGTCCTTTGATATATGTGGGTGAAATTGAAATTTCATCATCAATTTGATTTTGGCCAGTTATATCTTGTTTTAGGGCGGCGTGGGTCGATCTAGACCGTCAACTGCAGTTCAAATATGAGGACTTAAAAAAAAAACAATCAAGAAATTACTTAAATTAATATTGTACTTAACTCCTTTTTGTTGCCTTAGTTGTTTTGATAAGAAATTTAACTTTTTTGGTTTTTTGTAAACATTGTGCTTGTGCGCATAATAAACATTATAATTGCAAAAAAATCAAAATTTAAGGGTCAAGTAATTGAATGCTAATAATTACAAAATAATATTTAAATTTTGATTTAAAATATAACTTTTCTTTTATTCAAATTTACTTGATAAAATTAGGAATATCGTTTAAGCTTATAACTTACCTCTTTATATTTGCCTAAATATCTTTGGATCACTCCCCCCTCCATCCATTTATTTGGCCTAGTTTGCATAGTAACCATATTCTTATTCTTAGATCATTACACAACTTTTATTAATTTAGGTACACAATTTTCAGTTCCTACAATGCTTTTCAATCAGTTCAATATGTATTATTGATCCCAAATTTATAAAAGTGTTTTATTTTTCCAATTACTTCAATTAAGAAAACAAAATAGAAAAAAAAATTGAAGAATCATTCTAGGTTTTCTCTCTCTTACCCCACTCTAAAGGATCAAGAGGCCTCTTGAAATTTGGTTGATTTATTTATTCCCTTTCACAAAATTTTGACGTTTTATGGTTTAGTTTCCTTGATTTCTACATTTCAAGAATTCAATTCAATAAACACCATTGTCATATTTGTATGATTATAATCAAAATTAACTAATAAGTAGTCCCACGATTTCGGGCAAAGAGTCAACTATTTCGTTTTTTGATGTTCCATATTAAGAGTCCATTTTAAAATATTACTCTATAAAAATATAAAAATTTCTTTTTCATTTTCAACTTATGAATTCTATGATATTTTAGAGAAAAAATTATAAGCATAGTACTTATAAAATATAAAAAATTGAGGAGTAAAAGTACAAAAATAACAATTTTGACTTTCCAACATTGACTCTTTGCTCAGGGAGTATTATATTAATTGTTATTCTAAGGCATAACATATTTCTTTGTCTTAAAATGATTTATGATTTCTTGGAAAAATTAAAAGTAATGCATACTATTTCATTAATTAAGGTACATACTCGTCACAATTTCGATTTATTAAAATACTTGTTATGATTTTTACTCTACGAATTAAGACATTAAAAATAGAATAATCTAAAAAAATTCCTTAAAAATATTTATAATCAACTTCTTCTTTTTTCCTTCTTTTTTAGTTATTTACGAAGGGAGTAAACCTTTCTTGGGATTTTTATAGGTATTTATATTTTGATTGAATACTTACGTTAATTTGAAGTACTTGAGAGTGTAAGACACTTTATATATTAAATAAATTATTCTTTTTCAAATGTGGAAAAAAAAGAGAGAACCAAGATCACATTGTCACTAATACGTAGTTGAAATCTTTAAGGATTTAGAGACTTATTACGGTTTATTATATTCATTTATACGATGGTTAAACATACAAAAGGAAAAGAAAATTTTACGGGAAGGGACAAAAAGTATTAGAAGGGTCTAAGACTAAGAGATTGTTAGGAATGGCTACAATTGAGGAATATTAGAACCATTCAAATTGATCCAAATGACTTTATTGACACTGATTTTTATGACTTAACCCAAATCATTCACGGGTATTATTGGGAATTGAAAGTTAAATCACTTGAGGGGATCCGTGCTTTATATAGTATGATGTGCATGGGTAATAATGAGACTCACAATCATCTCTTTTGTTCACTTTCTTGTTGCTTGACACTTATGGGGTGCTTTGTTTGCGGTGAGAGGAGAATCCTGGATTTCCTCTCACTCGATCAAGGAGATGTGCATGATCAGACATTGGGCTTTGGTACTAAGGGGGATGCTGGAGTTTTGTGGGGATGTGCTGTTTTTAGTCTGTTGTGGAATATTTGGATTAAGTGTAATGCTGGCGTTTGTAGGAGCTAAGATTGCCCTTTTCTCTTATTTAGGAAACAATCTCTTTTCATGCTTCTCTTTGGGCTTGGAGTCTGGGCCCTTTCCAATTATTGCCCCTTTCTGATTTGGCTAGGAGTTGGGAGCAGTTTTATTTTAGATATATGGCTCTGGCTTGTTCTCTTTGTTTTTGTTGATGTTTGTGTAGCTGCTTATGCGGATTGCTGTATCATCTAATATAATGGTTCCTGTTAGCTTGATGTGCATTGTTGAGGCCCTATCTTACTTCTTAAGCATGGATTGGTTGGTAACTTACAAGTTAGGAGGACACCCTTTGGCTCATGTGTTCAATGTTGAATTATCGCAACCCCCTACCCCCTAAAGAAAGAAAAAGAATAAAAAGAAAGAACGGGAAACAAAAAGACAAAAAACAAGATAAAAGAAACCAAAAAGATAAGTCACTTTACTCACAACATCACACAAAGGAAATAGAACTGCGACATAAAAGGGTTATAATTGTAAGTCACCTCTAGTGTAAACTCAAATCGAATTCCTAACTACCCCGATTGGCATGATATGACTTCTGACTACCACTTCTTGCTGAATCAATGAGAAATATCCGTAAAATAGGTAGGCACATTGAACTTAACAACAAAGAGAGTCCAATGTTGTCCGTATTTATTTGGTGATGGTAAATTTGTTGTGTCTTGGCAACAGTTTGAAACAAAATATCACGACAGTTTAAATATGCTCTCCTTAACCAGGAGGCTGACATGTAGGAAATATAGCGAACAACGATAGTAACACCAATAAGAGAAATAAAGATATTACTTTCTTTCGTGAAATTAATGAATATGAGGTAAAGTTTGACTTAAGAAAGATAAATATCGGGAAAGCTTTAGGACCTGATGGAATATCCATTGAGGTATGTAAATGCCTAGGTGACGTAGGGGTGTCTTGGCTAGTTAAGTTTTTAAATAATATTATAATAGCAAAGAAAATATCAGATGAGTGGAGAAGGAGAATTGCAGTACCAATATACAAACATAAATGTGACATTCAGAGTTGCACGAATTATCGAGATGGTAAACTAAGTCACGCAATGAAGCTGTTGGAGAGAATAGTTGAAAGTAGACTAAGGACAACATTATTGAAGAATCAACTTGGTTTTATGCGTGGTAGATCGACAATGGAGGCTATTAAGAGATTGATGGAATGCTATAGGGAAGGAAAAAAAGGATTTACATGTGGTCTTTATTGACTTAGATAAGGCATACGAAAGAGTCCTTAGAGAGTTAATTTGGTTAGTCCTAGAAAAGAAAGGGGTTAAAGTGAAATATATTGAAGTTAGTAAAGATATACTGCCTTAGTAATAGATGGACTAACCAAATATCTACAAGATGATATACCTTGGTGCATGCTTTGACGATGACATTGTTCTTATTGATGAAATAAAGAATGAGGTTAATAATAAGTTAGAAAAATGGAGAGAAGCTTTAGAAAAAAAAATGTTTAAAATAAGTAGGAGCAAAGTAGAGTATATGGCTTGCAACTTTAGTGGTAAGAGGATTTTTAATGAAGAGAAAGTTAGGTTAGATGGAGAAGAAATACTAAAAAACCAACTATTTCGGTACCTAGATCAATCATTAATCAAAATTGAGAGGTTGGAGAGGACATTAACCATAGAATAAAATCGGGTTGAATGAAATGAAGGAGTGCATCTAGAATGTTATGTGATCGAGGTCTATATATAAGTTAAAGGAAAAATTTTACAGGACAATTGTTAGGCCTACGCTATTGTACGGAACCGATTGTTGGGCTACTAAGAAGGAAAATGCTAACAAGATGAATGTAGCGGAAGTGAGAATGCTTAAATGGATGTGCAGCAAAACTAGAAAAGATAAGATTTGTAATGAACAAATATGAGAAACGGTAAAAGTAGCTCTTGTAATAGAGAAAATGAGAGAATCGCCTAAGATAGTTTGGACATGTACAACGTAATCCCCTTAGTGCTCCAATTAAGAAGTGTGCTGATATTAGTCTTAATCAAGTTAGGGGTAAGGGTAGGCCCAAGTTAACGTGGACATTGGCATTACGGAAAGACATGAAAGACTATGGTCCGTGTGGTGACTTGGCATTAGATCGCGTCGAATGGTGGAAAAGGATTCATGTCGCAGACCCAAGTGATTGGGACCAAGACTTTGTTGTTGTTGTCGTAAACAGGAGTTGGCAAGAACCCAAAATTCTGATTACCAAGAATAAAGTGAGTCCAGGCTTGAGTTGCACATAGTTTGATTATCTGAATTTCATACTAAAAGTGGTTTATGTGTATTTAATTTGAGGAGATAACAGGGCTATATTCATTCTAGGCCTAATGTTGGTTTTATGGAGTTCACATCATCTCCTAGTATATATATTTAAGACAAACATTCCTATGACTGCTTCACTGGGCTTCGCCCCTAATACACAGTCACACACACATATGGACATACATTACTTATCCAGCCTTTAACACAATTATCAGTGTTTTGTTCCATTACCTTTTTTTTTTTACTTTAACCTCTTTAATGTGTTCTTTTTGTTTGTTTCTTTTCTGTTTAAATGGAGAAGTTGTGAACGGACTCTAGATTTTTCATGCTAAATAATCGCAAATGATTATTATTTTTGCATTGTGATAATCTTTTAATGCTTGTAAATAGGTTGTGGTTTTAGTTATGTGGTCCCCTTTTCCCTTAGTTTTACTGATTCTGAAGTACTAATAGTTTGCTATAAAGAAGGAACTAATACAGGGTTTTATAATATAGTGCAACCAAACTGGTTTTCTATTGTAATCCTTTTTCAATAAGCATTTTTAAACATAAAGGAAGGCTTTATTTGAACTGAACTGAACCAGTTTCTTAGCCTCCCAAACATGCCCCAGATCTCAGGTTCCCTATCACCCTGTTTCTCAGTCACTTTCTCAGTGGACTTCCCAGCATTTCTTAATTTCCTTTTTTCCTTACTAATTCGATGAATTGACTGTTGTTGCACCTAATCTATTCAATTATTGGTGTTGGAGAAAGAGGGGGACTGAGACTCACAGCAACCTTGTACGTTCTCTGCATTTTTCTCTCGAGAAACCAGCTTCCTTGAGATAGGTTCCCACCGAGTACAAACAGAAGAATATTGTATTGAGTATAGGTTACGGGACCTTGTATGTATATTTATTTCTTTAGGCAACTGCATATCTTTTCTTGGCATTTGTCCATTGGGTCTTATTGTTCAAATTTTTTTTTTTTTACAGGAAGTTGGCTATCTTCAACGTGTTCTATCTCGTACTCTGCATGAGGTGGATGTTCAAGAAATATTCAGGTGAAGCTTCACATGAGCATACTCTATTGAGTAGGAGCTAAAATTTCAGTTTACTCTTTGTTTGGATCATTACACAAGTCATTAGAATAGGTGACGTCCTATCTGCACCCACTTAGTGAGCATGCTATATTAATTTGAATCTGAAATTCCAGCAAACTTTTTATTGGATCATTACATTTGAAGCCAGTTAGAAGAGAACTGTTTGTGTGCCCACTCAGAAATGTTCTTCAAAACTTGCACTCCTTGTCTGGGTAATTGCATCAAGCTACTTGGGCGGCCAAAACCATTTTATGTATACCCGCTTGGGTGACCAATGTTCTTTAAGCATTTTGATATAAGATTGCAAGAAACATTGTCGTTAAACTACCAAGTGAATTTGTTATGGTTTTGGACATGCTTATGTTTGGTAACCAGGACCTTTTATCTTGTAGCTCTTGTTTGATGAAGTGCCTGGTTTAGAAACTTAGTGTTTGGGTTCATAACATGAAGTGCTTAATGCTGGCGAGGAGTTTTTACTACATAAAGGCCACAATGGCTTACCTTTTTTTGTAGTCGGAAGCTTTGAATGGATTTTTATGGTTCTGATGGGAAAAATTCTGGCATGTGCAGATGACAATCAATGCTAACACTACTAGGATACCATTCTTCTACTGTTTTTCCGTTTCCTTTCTTGCATAATAAATCTTGCACCGTGGTATTCTTCAAATGGTGGCTGTACTGTCTGACCAAAATGGATTGGGAAAGCAGAAGGCTCAGAGGAGGTATTTCGCATAATAACACGCCATTACTAGTGAGCTATTGAGGGAGAGTAATAGCGGCTGTGTTTCAAGACAGGTTTAGAACTGAGAAAAGGTCAGCACTTTCCAGGTGGGGTTTGGAAAGGGGTCTAATGTATGAAGTCATAACCTTGTTTGGAATCAGTTTGACCTCTGACTAATTTGTTGTGGCTCACCTTCTAGTGTAGAATTAACTACTTAAAAAAATGTGGGGAGAGATGTTTTTGTCCACTGTGGAGTCTTTGTCCACTTTAGTGTGCTTGCTTCATGTCCACCCACCATTTTTTTGTTATTCTCCACTTTAACATCTAATTACATATGGCTTGCTCCACCATTAAGTATAACTTTCCAATCATCCTACACCCCTGAAAGCAGTGTAACTATAATCTAGGTTCTCAAGCAAATGTCTAATAAAATTTTAAAAGTAACAAACTATGTGCTACAGAAGTTAAATGTAGCAAAAATACACCTTTGTGCTTTGTGTCACTAACAGGAAGAGAAAATGTTTGTACGTCAGCTCAATTAATGTCTGATCCTAATTACTTGAGCTTGATTGCATGCATGGTTTTCCTTCATTATTTTGCATAGAGCTATCCCAATTGTCAAATAACACTTTGTCATAACTGTCCATTTAGTTTTGCTCTTCCCACTCTTATTTCTATGTTCCTTATTGGCATACTTGCTAGTCTATTTTTTTCCTTCCAATTACTACATGTATCTGCATCATAAATGTGTAAGTTGCTTAGTTTATCACACACTTATCTTACGTCTCCTGAACATAAGTTTCCCACCTTCTATACCATGAAGTATCTATGCTGAAATAGACGTACTACTGTTCCTTATGTTAAAGGTACATGCACATCTGGTGACATTCTAGAAGGAATTGTCTACGCTCAAACTAAAAATAAGTGCAAACAACAAAACTGATCACTCTATAGACCTTCTGTGAACTGTAATCACTTTTCCAGTTATAATGCATCTACAAATATGGGACTCATGACACGTTCTTGTGGAGAAGTCATGGTAAACCATCAGAATTGTTGGTAGAATACCTAGATGGCATAAGTGATGAAGTGGTCTGTAAGGATGGAGAGCATGATGGTTGCTGGTAGAGTGGACTCTTGTGAGAGATCTCAGTGGGGGAAATAGAGTGGATGCTTTAATGTGCAATTCTAGAATTACTGACCAGTAGTTGAGGTGAGTTTGTAACAGAAGTGAAAGAATTATCAGGAATTTGTGGCATGGTCATTTGAGAAATGATATAGTTGCCTGCATTTGAAAAGAATAGCTGCTAATACACAGCATGGCTAATTCATTTGCTACAGCACACGGTTTCATTGGATCTTCTGTCATCTGTTTTAGCTTGGGGAAGCACTACATGTTCTTGTCACGTTTTGGTGATTAGTGTGTAAATGCATGCTAACATTTGTGAATGTGAATCCTCATAGAGCATTAATTTGGGCAGTTTTGCCCTTTTTACTGAATGTGAAATTAATTAGCTACTTTGAGTTTCTCAAGCACTACTGCCTAATTACATCCTTACTTTGCTTCATGCAGAGAGGTTGTAATAGTTTTTCACTTGCAAATTTCCGAAGCATTTTCACGAGTGGAGATCAGCACTCCGCAAGCAAAAGAGAGGTTTGTTAAACCAACCAAGTAGTAATTTTAGAAAATTCCTCTTAATTTTTGTGCTGGTGTAATTCTTCATCTTACAAATATTCATTGTTTTGAGTTTTTTTTTTTTGGTTGATTATAAATTTACTTTTTTTGGCGGGTGTTACTTCCTATTGCAGGCTTTATCGTGATATTCAGCATATTCTTGGATGCATTAGGTCATTACCTTCTATTAACACAAGTAACTCAGACAAACCACAAAACTGGGGACAACTTGATGAACTGTTGGCCCACAGATTTGCTACTGATGCTGGTCAATAGTAGACAGTAACAGATTGCCCACTCCTTTGATGAATACTAAAGAGAACTGTTACACATATTTTGAGGGATTTGATTAGAAGATGCGTTCAACCTGCCTGTGACAACATCCTATTGGATTGAGGTAAGAACAATTTTAGATACAGTCGTGCTTATATTCTCTAAAAGTTCTTGACATATCAGTTTATACGCTGAAATTTCCATCTGAACCTCATTCCTGAAACTATGCATTCCATTCATATCAAACAAGATTTTGTGTATCTAATTCCAGGGTAGCCTTCCTCGCGATTTTAATCCTCTGATTTGTTGGAAATGTGCATTTTTCATCTAACACATGGTTTATGGTAGAATAGAACTATCATCTGCCTCATATTTGCTCCATCATAGTGATACCAGTTACAAGTTAGTTGCAATGCCATCAAATTATGGTTCTGCTTCGTTG
>JAOTQG010112326.1:0-11715 GCA_025631175.1 Iris virginica
CCTGCTACCTGTGTGTGTGTGTGTGTGAGAGAGAGAGAGAGAGAGAGAGAGAGAGAGAGAGAGATCAAATGGAAAATGGTGGTATTTTACTCTATGTTTTCATTTTTCTCCTTACGCTAGTCTCGTACATTTTCCTTAGACGAAACCAGAAAGGATCACAAAAGAAAGCGAAGCTTCCACCAGGCTCAATGGGGTGGCCATATATAGGAGAGACTCTTCAACTCTACTCTCAAAATCCTAATGTTTTCTTTGCCACAAAAGAGAAAAGGTTTCTCCTTGTATCTCTGCTATTGATGGTTTCAAATGCGTTTAAAAATGCAACCACGTATCTCATTTCATGCACAAGTTTGAAATGCAGCAAGTTTTATGGTGATTTTTGTAGGTATGGTGAAATTTTCAAGACCCATTTACTTGGTTATCCCAGCGTCATGTTGGCTAGCCCCGAGGCAGCACGATTCGTGCTAGTCACTGAAGCTCATTTGTTCAAGCCTACGTATCCCAAAAGCAAGGAAACTTTAATCGGCCCATCTGCAATTTTTTTCCACCAAGGGGATTACCATGCTCGACTTAGGAAGTTAGTTCAAGGCTCCTTATCCCTTGACTATCTTCGTAAGTTAGTCCCTGATATTGAAGCAATAACAGCCTCCGCTCTCGACTCATGGACTAACAGACTGGTCGTTAACACGTTTCAGGAGATGAAAAAGGTGTGCTTTCGCCTTCCCTTCTTTATTAGACATGAGAACCTACTTTTGTGGTATATTATCAACTTTGCAAATTAAACTTTCCTTAATTAGGAGGGATTTCATGATCTAATAACAGATCGTTGTCTTGTTTAGAAAGGATTCTCTTTAGAAATGTTCTATTATGTTCTAATTCATTTTCATGTTGCTGCGTCTCTAGTTATCTTTTGAGGTTGGTATACTTACTATATTTGGCCACTTGGAGGCGAGCTGGAAAGAAGAGTTGAAGAAAAACTACTGCATAGTGGACAAAGGTTATAATTCTTTTCCAACAAATTTACCAGGAACTCCATACAAGAAGGCTCTCTTGGTAAGCAAAGCAGATTTAATTTATTCTTTTCTGCAACATCCCAAATACAAGTCTCTGTATGAAATCTATATATGTTATAAAGCTCATACTCCAGATATAACCTTGACTATATTTTATGTCCTAAATTGGAAAAGATAACAATTACCCTCAATTTTGGTAACTAATTTATATAATCCTAGAATGTTTTGACTTCAAAATGTGACTCTCATTTGCGGGATAAGAACAACCATTTTCAGCAAAAGTCGCTTACTATTTTTTAGAAACTGATTTATTACTAACCTCGTGAACTTTATGCGATTGGTTGATTACTTGAAGGCAAGGAAAAGGCTAGGAAAGATTCTAAGTGAGATAATTTGCGAGAGGAAGGAAAAGAACTCAATGGAGAAGGACCTGTTGGGCTGTCTCATGAACTCGAAAGATAATAAGGGTGAAGTTCTAAACGAGGACCAGATTGCAGATAATGTAATTGGAGTTCTGTTTGCTGCTCAGGATACCACAGCCAGTGCAATGACATGGATTCTCAAGTACCTTTACGACAACCCACAACTTCTAGATGCTGTAAAGGTTAGGGCTAAGACAATTATACTTTTAACTACGAAATTTATGCTCCAGAAGGAAACTCGGTTTATGTTTGAGTCAGTGCTAGACCCGATGCTAGTGTAGTTAATCACATTTAAGACAAAATATTTGCGTTTCTGCAGGCTGAACAGAAGAAAATCTCTGAATCAAATTATGGGGGTAGCTCTCAATTAACATGGAATCATACGAGAGAAATGCCGATATCTCACAAGGTATGCACAGTTGATATCAGGCTTCCTTTATCCATTTCCAGCGTCCATGAAAAGTTACCAAGTGATTTAACTTGCAGTGTTGCATGAGTGCCTTGACATTGGGGGATTGAGATGTTTCAGGTTATATTAGAGAGCTTGAGAATAGCAAGCATTATTTCTTTTACATTCAGAGAGGCAGTTGAGGATGTAGAATACAAGGGTAAGAATCTTGGAAAGAAACCGCCATTAGATTTTTACTTTATTATGTTCAATGAACATTTTTCCTTAAACATTGTTCTACTAAAAGGCATCTAACTCTTAAGATTGGGTGGTCAAAGAACTGTTATGATTTTTGAACTGTGCAGTTCTGGAAAGCTATTAATCCCATATTATCTTAGTGTTAAACCGGTATTATTTATGGATTATGTGATAAAATGTATTTTAAGATGGTACACTGTGTTTGATGAATTATGTGGTTTGAATTGCAACAGGCTACCTAATTCCAAAAGGGTGGAAGGTCATGCCTTTGTTTAGGAATATTCATCACAATCCACAGTTCTTTACTGATCCTCAGAAGTTCGATCCTTTGAGATTTGAGGTACAAATGAGAGTTGTAAGCATATGTTTGCTAATTTTCTGTCCTGATGGGGGTGAGCCAGTTGATGCATTTCATCGAATGCTCGAGGCCCTGGAGTCAAACTTCAGATAATTAACAGAAATTCTAACAACTAATCAAGAGTATTCTGAACTATTCCTACTTGTTTGCGTAGGCTTCTCCGAAACCCAATACATTTATGCCATTCGGAAGTGGCGTACATGCCTGCCCAGGAAATGAGCTCGCCAAGCTGGAAATGCTCATTATGACTCACCATCTGGTGACGAAGTTCAGGTATAAAACTCGTGTACAGAAAGCAGATCTCTTATAGAAAGTTTTATTTAATAAAACTATTCCAAAGTCATTACACACGATAAAAGGGATAGCTACGACGAGACATTATTGGTAAGTGCTAAATATCAAGTTTTGCTTCATCTGATGGCTGTGGTTGCAGGTGGGAGGTGGTAAGATCTCAAAGTGGCATTCAATACGGTCCATTTCCAATCCCTAAGAATGGACTTCCTGCCAGATTTTGGAAAGAATCTACGGGCTGATGGCATCAGCATGGGCTCGATACTTCCTTGTGACCGAAAGCAATTGCCATCACTTTGCCCTCCCCAGACTCACCTATCAAATTTGTTCGCTCCCCCATTTCTAACCCATCCCCACATATAACTCATCTGGGGATAGAAAATTCCGCTTTGTATCCCTATATAATTATTGTCTTTTGTACCGACTATATTGATGAATCGGCTTTTAGCGTTATTTAGTGGAACAAAAAGGAATCGTCAATTGAACTAGTACCTTATTCTTCTCTCTCTTCACATTTTTCACCTACGGAAAAAGATGAAGGAATTTTGCAAGTCGTGAGGGGTGACCAGTCTATTCAATCTACAGGTTTGTTACCTATGAGAATAGCAGAAAAGAAAGAAAGGTGGTACCAGTACCCTCAGCTGGAAGGCACACTTTTTATGGTCAAAGTGTTTGTCGCCCACAATGTCTTTCACGTATCCTCATCAACACCATCAAGATACGGCCACATAGAATACTCTAACCCTGCATTCCTTTGGATCTGCTAATGATTTTTCAGTCGGCAACCATCTATCCTACAAGTTGGGGCTTTCACCTTAATCCTTGATACCAAGGACCTATCTTCTCTCCTCAGAATGAAGATCGAGCTACACTATCTTAAAATCATTTCTGAAGTCTCCAGTGGTTTCTGAGCAGCCACAGACGAAGAAGGTCAATTGCAAAACTTTCCAATTCACATCCCCATGGGACAATATTGATGTAGTCTAACAAGGCATTTATACGGAGGATCATTTCCAACATTAAGGAGTTACGAATCTGGTTTATAAGAAGCAGTTCTCCTTCCTCACAAACATCAAGCATGAACTGTAAGAGCAACTCCAGCGGTTCCAATCAAAATGAAGCATTTGCACTCCAACCATAGTCATCTAAATAAATTATTAAATTCAAACCCAATACTAAAATTAAATCCAAACCAAATACTAAAGATTAAACTCAAACCCAAAATTTTTTAAAATTAAATCCAAACCCAAAAATTTTAAATTCAAACCCAATTAGGTTTAAAACCTAATTAATCCCCTCCCTTCCCCATACGCGCAGAAGCTCTCTCTCACTCCCCTTCCCCATGTGCACGCTTCAGTCAGCTTTCTCTCCCATCTCCTCCCCACTGACACACCATCCCCCTTTCTCTCTCCCTCCGCCCTAAAGCTCCATTGTTATCCCTCCATCCAAGCCCTAATATAAAAATTATAGAATCCAGTTGAAATTAAGCATCACCCCCCCCCCCCTCTTCCTCACCTCTGATTTTTGAAGATTTTGCTGAAATTTTGTTGGCTATAGTGTTTGTAGGAAGTTATCAAGTAGAGGTAAGTTTTTCCTATGTGTTGTTTATGTAGTGTTTTTTTTTTCCTTTCTCTTTTTGAAAGCTATATTACCGTTGGAAGAGAAGGAGCCAGTGGAAAGAGCCGTCGTGGACAGTTGTTCTTCCTGTCAAATTTTGATTACTCTCTTTTGGGGGTGTATTTTTACACCCAACAGGTCTGAGCGTCAAAAATAGCCAGCTCCCCCACCCACCCCACTTGATGCCTCCTTTGGAGCTCTGTTTTTTTTTATTTGGAGCATCAAAATGACAGTTAAGCCATTTGATGCTCCCGTTGTGAATGCTCAAAGTAAGTTGGTCCAAAAACATGAGCGACACCGTTAAATTGTAGCTATGCGGAGCCTAGTAATAAAAATTCTTCAGTAACAAGGAACCTTTGCAATCTTAGCAGGGACTAGGCTAAGAAGTTTTCCCAAAGTATATCGAGATTCTTGCCTCAGAGTTTCTCCTGAACATGTGGATCACAAAGTTAATTGATTCAATAGGAGAAAGAGAGGAGAACTGTTAAATATGCTACGAACTCTAAGAGGATGAAGCCAACTTTTTGTTCCTTTAGGTGGAAATACCTTGTGAAAAACTTGATTTGTGCCACCTTTCGATATTATCACCTCATCACCATAACGAAGGTGCGTTAATGGGGAAAAGTGAAAAGAAAGTAGTTCATTGTGATGAATGTACCCCTTTTGGAGAAAAAAGATGGACTTCTAGCATCCAAATAATGGATTGAATTGACCTATTAGAATATAATTAGCTATACATGTAATTGGGAAACAGTCTCTTGAAAAATAGAGGATGGCCCAGTGCATGAGATTCCAGACATGGGGTTCTAGGAAGGATCCAATCGTACACAAACATATAATCGCAGATTCATATTTTAATGCAGTTCGTAACGCTTATGAGGAATTTCACAAGCTTGAAACACTTCATAGCATCAATTTATACTCTACACATAGGAAATCCGATTTCAACCAATGTGCCAACGTTTCACAGCATCAGGATACACCAACAGGCTCAAATGGGATCACCTGAGGATATAGGATCCACAGATTCAAATGAGGAAGAAGTCCCACAAAGTCGAATGAGGATGAGTACGATCAGTTTGCTTGATGCACAGTTTCCACAAATTCGGCACCTAAAAATAAAACAGAGTTTACACAGGAAGTGTACACCAGAACCACAGATGCAACTGTCCGGAGAGAAAACAGGAAGCCCGCACGGCCAAAACAAAGGCATCATGTAGACCGATACAATACAAGCTAGATCATAGGGTCACAACAGAGAAGCACTGGAAGACACATTAAAGCACAGACATGAGAAAGAACGGAGAAAAACAGCAGCAAACCCTGGGCAATGACATATTATGGACTCGAAAGAGACACAAGAACGTCAGATAGAACTCCACCAAGTTCAGCAGAACAATAAAAAAGCCAAAACCAAAACCAAAACCAAGATTAGACTAGAAATGAGAAGCAGAAAGATGGAGATAAAATAACCCTAGCCCAAGATAATTCAGTTGATCCCTCAAGCTATTAAACATGACCTCCTATCAAAAAATACATCCTTTATCTTCCTCAAACATCAATCATAATACAGCAGTAGAAGGCAAAAGATGATTGAGGTCACGCCTAAAAAAGGATTCTCTCTCCAAAACTATCTTCCCTAAGTCCTCCATATACAAAGGTGTTCCTCATGAATCATTATTAGTTTAACCCGAAGTACGGATGGGTGAAGAATTCCTTGAATTGGAAAATGACGCCTGAGCTCATATAGCATCAATTTATTAAGACCGGAATTTTTGATTGGGTCGGGAATCCTATTTTGGATTCGTCACTAATCAAGTCTCCCCCTCTATTTTTCTTTTCTCCCAAGTCCTACCAGCTGGCAAATCGGTCCAAGTCAAGTACCACGAAGAAATCTGTTGTTTAGGAATCCCCCGCTGGCACAGGCCGAGTCAAGTAGCTACTAAACCCTTCCAAGGAAAGCCTTTTCCCTGAACAATGTGATATCTCACACCGGGTAAATCCTTAACCCTCCCACCCTTCTGGTAGCTCCCAAGGAAGAAAGATCACTGCTTCGCCTCGACGTCAGCTAGCTTCTTTGATGACTTCTCGCTAATTCATTGAAATTCCATCCAATAAAATGGAAGAATTATAAATCTCTGCCAAATGGATTTTTTCGAAGATATTTTAAGCTTGGTGGTCTAGTTTGGGTCTGCGAAGATGGAAGAATTCATATAAAAAAGAATTAGAATGAGATGAAGAAGAAGATGATAAAACGACGAAAGCACATTAACGATGGAATAGGAATGAGCAGTACTGAAGCCAGAACACAATAGAGAACGGACGGAGTCTACAACCTCGGGACATCAATATCTGAGCAGGGTGGGTTGCGCACTTTTAAGTATTCTCATCCCGGGTAGTCATACCTGTTTGTCGAGAAACTTCCTCCTTTAAAAGATGAGTAAACTCCCACTCTAAAAAACCACGAACTTCTACTATAAAAAGTGAAACGGCTCTCTTCCCAGGAAGTTTATGGCTGACCGGACTGACTTGAATGGACTTTGATTTCATTTTTCAATTTGCAACACTAAACTGCTGTTCGGATATTCTGCAAGTCTTGAATATCATACATGCTTACTTTGCAGACAGGATTTGGTAACTTTACTTCAACTTGTACGGTACAACACTAATCGCGTGGCAAAATGTTGCAGGTGTACTGAATAGCCAATATCTTACCCAACCTATTTCCCTTGCAGCATACCCCCTCCGTTTCACAATAGTTGACCTTTTCAAAACAATAAATTGTTTGAAAATAGTTGATGTTTTAAATACTTTTGCTACATTATTTCTAAATTGCCCTGTATTTCAATTCAAGACTAAGGAGCAATTAATGTCTCAAAAGTTAATGAGAGAAGAATTTGAAGAGACTTCATGTATAAAGGAAGGGTAAAAATGAAAAATTAGGAGATAGTTAATGCACTTCTTACTTATTGAAATCAAACCTTAGACATCAACTATTGTGAAACGGAGGGAGTATTAATCTTTGCATGGTATTCCGTGTCCCAGCCTCGTGCGAACCCCAACCCCTCTAAAGTACATACATCTCAAAGACAAATATCTAAGCATGTGTCTTAGAAAAGGATAAAAAGCTGCCAATCACATGAACAATTAGGAAGATTGATATTATTGCCCATATGGCAGACAAATATGGTAGGAGTTAAATTATTCGTGTAATGATTAAATCTTTACATAATATATTGTAGACATTATATTTTACAGATGTAGCATGTAGCATGGCTTTCAATTGCACTAGGCTAAGTATCCATTGTGCGAAAAGCAAAAGTTGGAAGCATAACCAGAATGGGTTATAAATTTTGGGCAGCAGGAGCGGTGTATTTAAGGATAGCGGTCAAAATCCTCTCTTTGTCTCTCGTTGGGAAGGACTCCAATAAGACACCATTTTTGTAAAAGTGAAAGAGAGGCACAGTCTGCAGCAGACCAGAATAATCTGAGTCTCCAGTAAGCAATAGAGAGTAGCATTTCTAAGAATGATTGAAAAAATCAAAATAGTATTGAGGATTAGGTTTTTTAATTCCCAATTAAAAAATATACCACCCTCTGTTATAAACAAGTCTTTGTTCATTTAAAAAATAGGCTCTTTTTGCATACCCAGATATCCTAGAAGAGGAAAAATTATATGTAAAGCATTAAATTATGTGGAAGCATTACCTTGATTCGAAGTCGTTCGGCAACCTCAGATTGCTCATCGTATTCATCAATCACCTGCAGTGATTGCCATATATCAGACCTTATATGATTAAGACTCCAAAAGTTTACGAGTTTCTCTAGACTCCCAAGAAGTGTTTCTCTTCACAGTATATGATCATTATAGCCGTCGAATTATCATTTGATCAACATCCTTGAAACTCACATTGTGCTTTAAGAAGATAACTGCAGCTTCCTTCTCACCAGCACCCCTGCATAATTTGGCGAAGCCTTGTTCTATATATTTGCAGCTGCCACATGCAGTGCGATAAAAATCTACCACAACCAATGAATTGCTTTCCTTCGCTTTCTCTAGAACTAAGAATAATTCCTGATCAGTCTTAAATTCTCTAACACATTCAACGGGACAAAGCTCATCATCTTCATCAGATAATTCTTCTAGACTTCCATCAACCAAGCATCTGAATTCCAAAGCTCGGAATGTACAGATTTTTCTACAAGAGCCCAAACCTTCCCTTGTAATAACACATGGAAATTTCACCTTCAAACAACAAGCTACATCTACGTTCTTACCCAGAAGTGAGCAGGACAATGGAGAAGGGTTTCCGGAATATATACACCCAACCTTGCTCTTCTTACAGCTTAAAGGAGCTTGGTGGATTGTTATTCTCTGCCTATGCATGGCAGCATGTGCAGACCTCCTCCTATACTGCTTTAGGTTGCGTAGCTTTCACCAAGAAAACTTTAAAGTGAATCCCATGAATCTTCCAATGCCAGTAAAGTAGATTTCCTGATAATGATTTGACGGATGCGAATATTGAGCTGTAACTGCATAGCATGACCAATGCCTATCCAAGTGAATTAAAGTGGAAAATAAGAAGGGTTTACGTCTTAGAGAAGAAAGAAGCATACTCCTACACGAAAAAGGATTACTTATGATATCTTATACCAACACCATATGTTGTAAAGTGACTGTAAAACATGCGTAGATAGCAATTGCCTATGTCTAAATACTGAAAGCACATACTTCATCGTCGTGTCTCTCCTACAAGTAAGTGAAAGAGAGAATGAATATTTGCCAGAAGAATCTATGCACATTATACAAATGCTTCCTTCTGAGCATAGTGCCAAACACCTAAATAGAAAATCAAAGGCCAAAATGCCCATGCCAATTTGGCGAGGGACAAAACAAAAACTCTAATGACCGAAAGAACTTTCACCCCTCTTAACTGGTTTCCAACAGCGCTGGTACAAAAAAAAATAAGTCCCAATCGCATTAGTAGTAGTACGAGACCAACTGAAACCACGACCACTCATGTTATTCCATCACTGCAACCTAAGTAAAAGTATTGCTCACTGATATTTTAGTTTAGAGCAAGATATTTAGTGTCCCGTGCATATATAATTCTTTGGATCCTACATTTGATTGGTTACATGCTTGATTTCACACATCAATCAAAGCGTCAAACACATTGATACATTCATAGTACAAGCAGGAAATTTACTTCATCGACTCCAATTATCGATCACGAAACACAGAAAAGAAAAACAAATGCATAGAATCGAGGAAATCAGCAATCGGGTAACCAGAGATGAAGTTCAAATAGCGTCGAAAGAAAGCACGATTCTTAATAATGTGACTCTGGACTTTTCTCTACAAGCTCATGAATTTAAACAGAAGCAGCGATGGATTGCATACCGGGGTGATAGATCTGAGGAAAACGGGCGGCGCAGGGGGAGGGGAGAGGGGACCGTTTTGGATGAGAATGTAAGACGCTTGGCCAGTATCGTTCGCACGTACTACTGCTCCTTTCGCTCATTCTTTTGAAATCTTATTTTCACTTAACTCACTCCAAGTTTTCTTATTTTACAAATCGAGCCCCTCTCTCAATGTTAATGTGCGAAATTGATCCCACTAGTTGATGGGATAGTTAAAAGTGTGGCAGCCCAATTATTTTGTTTTCGTGTTTTTCAAGCATTTTACATGTAATCATAATTCATCATAATTATGAAATAAGAAATATATAACATATGTGTATAAAATTATATACTATGTGAGTGACTTTATATGTAGTATTCATTACAAAAAAATATATATATATATATATATATATTATCATATAGCCTTTTAAGATCACATACCACACAAAGCGTAGGTTATTGAGGGCTTGGCGATTAATGGCATCCATGGAGCAAGTAGCTGAAGTAGATGGCTCGCCCAACGGAACACTAGATGCAAAAATCTCTCGGTCATCGGAGTCTCTCTCTCCGGCAGGTCGTTTGATAAATATGTATCGTCGTCTGAAAAGGTATTTTACATCTTTCCTATGCGACATACGGAAGACTTTATATCAACTTGCGGGTGCTCTATCAGATTATGACCTTTGGATGGAAGAGATGCCGGAATCTGTTATTCCCCTTGTCCAGGATGATGTCGCTTGATTAATTAATAGTTGGTCGTCGTCATTTTGAACCTACTACTTCACCAGGGATGTGAAGCACTGTGGAACAGTACGAAGGGTTAATTACGTACGAATTTTATATGTATACATGTGGGAGGTGTCTGAGCTTTGTTGATGTTCTTGCCTTCTTAATTATATGGTGAATCAAAAAGTATATATATATAGCCTAGATTTAATATTCCAATATATGTACATCATTTTTGATCGGGCCATACATTTCATTACCATAGATAAAATAGTATTTGATTAATTATTCTGGGAAGAAGAGGAAATTAGTTTAGTTTAATTTCAACGCTTGCTGATTAATCTGGAAAAATAATAATAATTAAAGAGTTAATGAATCGAAGGGGTGTTTTGCATTTAATTCACCTTTTGTTTTCTCTATAGGTATAGGTATAGGTACGTAGTAGTAATGATTTAACTGTAATAAATATATTAATTAAAGAAGAAAAAGAGGGATATGGTAGAAGCAATTAATTAATAATGAACTGAATAAGAAGAATAAAGTGGCATATATAATTAAGTTAAAGCACCATTTTTAGTCCCATCCTTTGACTAAAAAATGCTGGCAAAATGATGCTAAAGATACAAAAAAAACTACTCCTCTAGTAACAGACTATTAAGTTATTCTCCATCTTTGTTCATTAAGATTACCAAAGTGGAGGCTATCCGGCCTCATTCCATACCAGAAAGAATCGCATGAAATCCTTTGATAACACCGATTCCTATTTTTCACCAATTGCGTGGCTAAAGTGGTACTACATACATATTAATAAAGGGCATCTACCGGATTCTTCATGTAGGATGGAAAGTAACCAATTAGTTGCTGATCGTGATTCTCTGTAGGTTCAATTGGCGATTAAGCCTCTACCGGATTCTTCATGCATGTGACATATGGATGGAAGAAATACCTGCATCTGTTATCCCAGCCGGCCCTTTGTTCATGCTATGCTGCTCATCTACTTTAATTAATTACCAGTGGGGGAGAAAAAATATATAAATATATATTCTTAATTAATTTCTTTGCTCTTTTTGAGCGATCGAGCAAGCGAGCTTATTGATGTTCTTGCTTCAGAAATTATGTACTAATTTCAAATTTGCAGACCAATTTTGGTTCGCATAAGTACGTACTTACTTGAAGTCCTAATATCTATATTATAAATGAAAGCGGTGTACTGTTCAACGGATGAGCTGTCTCTTATAC
>JAOTQG010112337.1:2772-22256 GCA_025631175.1 Iris virginica
ATCCTTGTAAATACTATCACGTGAAGGCTGAAAAATTGGAAAAATGCTGTTTATGGTCAGGATGTGGTGTGAACTATGTTTTTTGGTTAAGGGTCTTAAATTTCAAGAAAATGAAGAATGACTTATCATTGTGCAGATTGAGAAAGAACCAGAAATTCCCCTGCTTAAGATGGTGGATATGTAGCGAGGCTGGATTTTCTTTATATATTTCTTTTCAAGTGAATGTTTACTCCTCTGTTTTAGCAAATGTTCCCTGATTTTATTTGTCATTCTAATTTAAGAATATAAATTTTCAACCAGAAAATGCATGCTTAGGTATCATTATGCGTCTTCTTTTAGCGTAACAGTTATAGAGTAAATAACTGTTAAAGAGTTATTTCTTACTTAAATCAGTAAATTACGTTGGAAAAATCTGAATGAACACACAATGGAAGAGGTCTATATCTTTTGGTTTTGGGATTGACAACATTAGCCATGGGAATAGGTAGTGCAAAAAACTCATCAACCTCAACAGGCCCCTAAGAAGGTCAGAACTGCTTACTATAAATTCTATGCGTCATTCATGAAGGTATATATTGGGCTTCGTTAATTGGGATTAGCATTACGTATAGAAGACGTTGTCTTTGCTCTCTCTCTCTCTGTGGCTGGTTTTTCCTGCTATTTGTCCTCAAGTGGCGACAGTGTATACCATTTAACCCTAAATCCATCATCAGTTCATCACTTAACAGGTATCCCTTACAATGATACCTTAGTCCCCCATGGACGGTAGCATTCAGCATTTGACAGCTTCCTTGGGTGGTATGCAGACTAAATTATGCTAAGACCTAGGAACCTGATGCAGCAGAAAATAAAGTACTGGAGTCTTCTGTGATAAGTTCATTTTCTTTTCAACTCTGGAAGCTTCTTTAATTATAGATGCATTGTTTTCTTTAGAAGTCAATTAGTCTGTGCCTTTTGGATTTTTCCAAGTCTTAGTAGTCTTAAAGTCAGTCCTTAAGTTCATGAATTCTGTCACTTTTTAGGTCTATAAGTTCCCTGGTTGTGTTCAGCATTAGCAGACTTGGACATTTAATAGAATTTGCCAAGTTTATCATGTTCCTTTGAGAACTTTTCTGGATAGAAATCCTTCTATCTGGATTTTCCTATTGTTTCACCCTATGAAACATGGGTTTTGAATCTTTTGATATGTATCGAACTAGGATCTTGCTCTCTTATGCTACCGCCTGCATTAGAACCTCTACTTACTTCAAAGCCTACAACAGAACTGAGACAATCAATGAAGCTGAAATGGAAGACAATGCTGTGAAATCAACCCTATTCCTCGACCTGGGAAAGCCATTGTCATAACTCATAACGCCATTGGTAACTACATCACATGCAACGTCCATTTGCATGTAGTCATGCTTTCCTACTAAACGGACAGGAAAAAGCAGCATACTACCATCCACAACCCACCAACCAGGCTCCTGCTACTCAGTGGCGGATCTACACATTGCCATCAGTGGGGGCACCAGGGATGAAGCCAAGATTTTTTAAGTAAAATTTGCGTTATTATTAGGCTTATTTTCTAGTAATTATACACATTAAGTGATTGGGGATAAACAAAGTGAAATATTTTGGGAACTTAAAGACATATTTTTTCCCACATAGCACAATCTCCTGTTAGTGTAATCCTCACAAGTTTATAAATACACCCTCTAATTTGGTAAAATATTAAATTAACCCCTCAATTTTTTTTTTTCAAAGTTCAGTTAATAGATCCGCCAGTGCTGCTTAATGTCTCTGTGGGAACCCAATGCTGCTTGCTCTTCCCCTGCACCACGCCCCATCCGCTAAACGTTAATGCCTTCAAAGAAACCCATTTTGCTGTAATATATCAAGCACACCACACAATCCATTAAGTCTTCTCATCTTTTAGGAAAAGCTACAATATAGGAGAAGCATTCCTAATAAAAGAGAGGTCATCATATGATTCCGATGTTGCCTGCATAAACAATGTCTGGCAAGATATTGCTATAAGGTCTATACGCTTCCAGCAAGTTGTTAGTGCTCAAACGTATGCTATATACGAACCAATAAGGGGCCATAAGTGAAACATGGCCCAGTAAAAGAGGCAGATGTAGAAAAGAAGAAATAAAGAATGGTAGATCGCGAGGAAAGTAACCCTGTAGTGTGAAGATCTTAATTTATTTGTCCTTTTGGAACTTGTGATGCAAAAAGACTATATTATCAGACTGAAGGTTTGCTGAAACTCTACCATTAAGATAGGGAAGAATTTAAAATCTTGCTGCTCTTTCAGACCCTGCCTATCCTTCCCAGACGGCAAAATGTTAAATTCATACATCATGAAAAATCATAACACCTATATGAAAATTCTCAGATAAAGAGTCCAAAAGGTCATTCCCATGAAGATATCTTCCCATGAATGAATTGGAGAACTATTCCAAATTAAGGCCTTACAAGGTGAAGTCCTCTATGGTTAAATTCGCAAAGGAATATTTTAGATTAACACGTACTCTGTTCCTGCTCTTGCCCAATTTGTCCCTAATCGGTAATTGCTTGAGAAAGTGGAGGGTTCTAACAGTAGGCAGTAAACACAATAAGCCAATCCAAGAAAAGCTTTTCCTCACCTCATGTGACCCTTAAGCGAAGAAATCATGATTCTCTGCAATTTTCTGGCAAAGCTTGCAGAGATCTTGAAGATAACTAAATTAGGTAGCACACCAGCCTAATAAGAGGTTTACGATTACTTACGGAGTAATAAGTTTCCTTTCATCCAGTGTAACCTCGTAGATGCACGCTCAACAGCTGAAAATTTTAAGGAAATTGAGCTGCGGTTACCTCCAATAAGCAATCAGGTTCTTACATTTAAGAAGCATGGCATATAAAGCATCTGTTGACTATCTAAGTTAGCTTCAGTAAGCCCTCGCTAACCTCGGTCTTAAGAAGTAAGGGGTGATATCATGACCAAACTGAAGAGTGAAGACAGGGTCACTGTTGAGGAAGTAAAGCAAGTCTTACGCTCTCAATTGACAATAGCTGAAGACATGGACAACTTCACACACCCTAAGATTATATACACAGTTCTAGTGTTTCTGTAGCAAAGTGATCGGATACAGGGATTAGTTCTGAAAAACTCGTCTTTATCTTTCTTTGATTGTTTGATCAGCTTTAGCCCTATGTGATATTCCTAATATATCATCTTTTGAAATTTTGCCTTTAGGCCAGATCTAAACTAATTTTTCTAATTTACAAAACCTTCTCATTTTGAGCCTGACCAATGCTATTAACTCTTTAAGAACATTCAATTCTGTTTCCGGTACCGTTTATGCTCCCTGCTCAGCTCTTTTCCTGGCTAGTTGAAGCTCCAGCCCTTTACTTCTTTGTTTTCTCGTTAACAGACTCTTCACTCCAGTCTTGTTTTGATCCTTGAACGTCAAAATCGGTAGAAAGGACAGGTCTTGACCCTTAATTTTGCTGCTGTTGTTTATCCAATTTAGCCTACCTTGTGCACAAGCCCTATGGTGCTTGTCCTAAATCATATGGTCAGCCATATTGATTGTGTGTGAGTTGCCGAAGGCTAAACTTTACATGGATGGGGATAATAATAAAAGACTTGCTGGGTCTTAATGGAAGATATTCAAGGGGAGTGGCAAACCATGATCCCTGCAGCTGATATGAAGTGGCTGAGATTTGTATTGCTGATTGTTTTAAATTGCTGTCTGACTAATATAGCGAATCAAGGTTTTCAAATTATATTTATTGCTTCTGCAGTGTAAATGCAATATTTGTTGACGGAACTGCTGTTAGGAGCGAAGAGACATTCATCATTAAGTGTGGAAGTGAAATTGTTCCAGGTCCCATCATTGAAGGTTAGAAGTTTTTACGCGAGTTTCTTCTTATATTAATACCGCATGTGTTATTGTGTATCCTTATGTTTTGATGCTGAGGCTTGTCATCCTCCATATTTGGAGATGGGACAGCTTCATAAACGGTCCTTGAACTTTTGGCCATTTAATCGATAGTCCCCCAACTTTGAACTTGACCAATTTTGGTATAAGTTCGTAAAATAGGGATATCAATGGTCACTGCCGTTAATCAATCGTTAATGCTATGTTAACCAAGGACGAATTTAGGAAATTGACATAAAAAACTAAGGGTAAAAAGGAAATTTTGGACTCATCTTCTTCCTTCCTATATACATCCACCATCCACCACCAACAACCACCATCACTACCAGCATCATCAAGGCAGATCTGGATTTTGTTCATGAATTGCTGCTATAAATGTTTAGAAAATAAGGAACCAAAGGATTTAACATTTCAAGAAAAGAAAATCCAATTAATTTCGACAATGCCAGTCGAGACACCATCAGATCTCAGATTATTTCCAACAGCAACAACAAAGCAAATGAAAAAAATTGTCTTTTCCAAATTAACGTGAACTGGTCGAAGGAAAGCTTCGACTTCTTTTTCAAAAATTAGTCTTTTCCAAATCATCAATTTGAGGCTTTCTCCCCAGGTTTGACTTCTTTGTCACCACAAATTGACTACTTTGTGGCCTTATTTGTCCGGCACATTTACTTGGCCAAAGTGCGGTACCCTCGCTACAAGAAAACAGAGATGAAAATATCATGCCGAAACCCCGAAATCAAGTCATGTGAAACAATCAATCGCGATTAGAAAATCCTTTGTCTTTGCTCTAAATATTTTGAATTTCTTGACCGGTTGAACTCCGATAGTCTTCTCCGGCGCTGGTGATATATTTGCTTCAAGATTGCGTTTGCTGGCGAGTTTTTCGAAGCCTTCAATCGCTTCTTCACCTAGATTCCTGCTCCTGAGTTGATTCCGCTTCCGTTAAACCGTTTAATTTCTTTGATGCATCCTTTGTCTTTGCTCTAAATATTTTGAATTTCTTGATGGGTTAAACTCCGATAGTATTCTCCGGCGCCGGTGATATATTGCTCTTTAAACTCCGAGACACCATCAGATCTCACAAAACCCCCCTATATTTTGCCTCTTCATTCTGTCTTCTTTTTGTTTCTGGTATAGCTTCTGGTCCTCTCTAATTCTTCAAACCTGGATCTGTGGGAGATGGAGATCAGCGCAGATAGGTCCGACCATTTCCATCGGTTGAACTTTTATATTTTGTTAAATTTGGTCCCTATATTTTGGCTTTTGGCTTTCCATAATTGCCCCCGAATAAGTGGACACGTGAGAAGCACGTGATGGTTAACGGCAGAGACCAAAATTGTCCCTATTTTACGAACTTATACCAAAATTGGCTATCGATTAAATGGCAAAAAGTTCAGGGACCATTTATGAGGTTGTCCATTTGGAGATTCGTTTTATTGGCTGATCTGACATGTAACTGTAAGTTTCTTAAAATTAAAAGAAAAGCTGATAATTGGTGCTGCAATTTCGAAGCACCAGTTAATGCTAACGGGCGGTGATAGCTGCTCCGTTCTGAAGCTCCCGGAAGTGTCTGGCATGTGACGTAGTAAATAAATGTGTCATACAAAGTTGTCTAGAGTAGTAAGCAAAATCACTTGCCAAATTGAAACCCTTCCCTTTTTTCTCTACTCTAAAGAAAAGAAGGAAAAAGAACTATGACTGTAGTCATTTATTGAAGTTGGAAACCATGCAAGTTCAACGAAGAACTACAATTACAAATGTAAGATTGGAAAGAAAAGTGGACCAACAAAAGTACATATAATCCAAACGAATACTTGGGTCTCTCTCTCTCTCTCTCTCTCTTTTTATTTTTAAATTTTACGAAGAACACTTATCCCCTCTATTGATATAAGCTTATATCGTATAAACATCATCTCCTTAATTAAGATTCATGATAACTCCCAACTCTGCTGCTAGGAATTTAGTCTTCTTTTCTTCCACTATGAACTATACGTGAGTAGTGCTGCAGAGGGGATGCTAAGGTAGTTGCAGAGTATGCAAAAGGGGCAGATGTAAAATTAAACCTCTTTGCAATATTAGTAGATCCAAAAGATCATATTGAGACAAAGACTTGGACATAGTTGTTAAAAGCGAGTCGAAGGCGCACCTAGACCACAAGGCTCACATGAAGCCCACTATTGCGCCTCGCCTTGTTTGAGGGCGCCTCTTGAAAGTACCTTAATGCCCATTCAGAAAAGTTTGTTTCTAGTATACATATTGTTCATGGTTGCAAGCAATATTCGGTAATGGCCTGTAAAATGTGTCCTAATTTGTAGAAGTCCCTTCTATGTCCGCTACACTGTCCAAATATCCCAAGAAATATTTCTTTGTGACTGAACTTCAATTGTTTTAAACTATGCACCTCACTTGTGTGAAGCCCGAGCCTCATCTTGTGCCTCGTGCTCAAGGCTCCAGATGCGCCATTGGCCTTTAGAAAATATGGACTTGGATAGTTTGAATTGGTAAAATGAACCCCGATTTTGATGTTAGTATGTGATTAGTGTTAAAGGTATGTCTTGGGGCCGGATCAGAAATGTTATATCACGTGATATGGTACTGTTCATCATATGAGATATATTGATATGGCGTATATGGGAAAATTTGTAAATTGTCTTTTTTGTCCCCGACATGATTGATAATTTAAAGTGATGTGAAAGGAGATAGAAAGAATGAGAGAGGAGAGAGAAAGGGGGAGAGATGAGAGAGAATGTGATGTGATATGTTTGAATTTATTTGTGAGGGTGTATAGATATAGGGGCAGTAGATGGAAAGTGATAATTTTAGATGGTAATATGAATGATATAAGAGTGTCATATTTGATTCGTGATCGTATATGGTCATATACACCATATAACCATATGTGATGGTATTGGATTTGTGATCCAGCCCTTGGGGATAAAGAAGATGAAATTATTAGGACTGGGGTTTGCTAATACAATAACGAAATCTGTAGCTTAGCAGAATGAATTGGCCACAATGCTAAGAGGTGGAACACAGAGTATGTAGTTTACTGAAAATAATTGGGATAACACCCTTTATTTAGTTGTATCTGTCAAAAACAGCTCATCCAAAGTTTGTTTGGACATTGTCTGAGAAGAACATGTTCACCAATGAAGGAGGTTTAACATTTCTGTGCACACACATTTAATGACTAAAATATATGGGGCTATGGTTACAGTAGACTCGAATGTTTAATTAAGATGTCAGCAAGTATTAGCTTTAGGTTCTTCTCAGGAAGTTCTTATGAGAGTAATTGAATTGAATTATTGCTTGATGATGCTGGTCCAAACTGGTATGCTCCTTTGCTAGTAGTACCTTCCTTGTTATAATCTGAGTTATCGATATAAGTGGAGACTATTCTTGTTGACTCATGGTGTGTGCCTACTTGTCTGACTTTGGTTTCTTGTTGATGCTCTAAGGGTATTTGAGTTACAAATTTAAATTTATGCCTGCGGAGGAATGTTCCAAGAAGCTATTAAAGGTGAATAATCATTAATTATGTAACCATCAAATGAACGTAGATTTCATGCTCAAGATATCTATTCACTCTTGATATTAATAAATACATGTTTATCCCAGGTATCTCTTGATGCGGAACATGCAAAATGCAGTATTTGCTTAAACATTTGGCATGATGTTGTCACGGTCGCCCCTTGCCTCCATAACTTCTGGTGCGCAGTTGAACCACTTTTTAGTGATTGTACAAGTAGTCTTTACTTGAATTAGGTTCCGATCAATTCATTTTCTTTTATTTCAAGCAATGGATGCTTCTCAGAGTGGCTAAGAAGGTCTCAGGAGAAACGTTCAAGTGTCCTTTGCCCTCAGTGCAGGGCAGTTGTACTATTTGTCGGCAGAAACCACTTTCTGCATAGTATTGAAGGGGTAGGAGCTGTATTGCTGTGTCTTTGTAGTGCTTTTTTTCTATAAGCTATTCTTTTTCGGTTTGCTGATCCTTCATTTTTGAAAGATGATTTTCTGTATGTTCCGTCCCTATCCTTACTGTGCTTATCTTCTTACTCAATAGTGTTTACGTAACTCTCTCTTCTCACCTCCCAATTTGTGTGTGTTTTCATGCATGCATTCGTATGACTAACCATTGAAACATATTTTAGGAATTTAGTGTATCAGGCATTAACCTTTCATTGTCTTGAAGCCTGGCTTCCCTCACCGAGTCAGGTATTAATGTTTGCTGAAAGTTTTCGAGTATATTTGCTTCTATGCAGGATATACTTCAGAGTGATGATTCACTCAAACGCTCTGAAGAAGAAACTGTACTTTTGGATTCCTACGCATTAATAAAGTCACCTCTTGTAAGTAATATTCGTTTTAAGTCATGATTTGCTTATTGCTACCATCCGAGTCTTGTTTTCTTCTTAAAATTATTCTTTTTTTTGTGTGTGTGTGTGTGTAAGTTGTGAGTTAATATAATTATTATATCAGTCTGTATATGTACTTTTCTGATGTAAAAGGTAACAGTATGTTGAATATAATGTGCTACTTTTCCGAAGATCACTCGTTTGTACCAAATGGGTTCCTACCAGTTTTGTTACCTCAACTATGTATTTTGTCATGCTCGAATGTACAGCTGTAGAAGTAGGTGTTCGAACAAAGAATAAGCCCATGCTCCATTTTTGAAGGGTATGATACTAGGATACCATTAGACATGGCAGTTGATGATGGTGAACAGAATGATGTATTCAAAATGTGCCAGGCAGTTTTACAGCCATGTTTTTATAGCAAAAGGGCTTTCACGGCAGGTTTCCACCATAATGGAAAGCTCAAATTAGATGTTGACGCTGGTACACGGGTGATGAATGTCTACCGTAATGGTACTATAGTGGTAAATCTTGGAGTTTGGCAATGCTGCTTTTTGCCAAACCTGAAACAGCGGGCCGATTAGGTCTGCAGCACTATTGAGGTGGCATAGCACGATGGTGATGTTACCAATCTGGTTTTCAATTGAGCCACACTCCATTTGGATTCATTTTGACAACAAACACCCATTTGCAACCAATAGCCTTCTTCCCTTGCGGAAGAAAGAGCAAATCCCAAGTCTCGTTATTTTCAAGAGCATTCACTTCCTCTTCCATAGCGGCCTTCCAACCACTATGACACAAAGCCTCGGCCATAGTTTTAGGAGTAGCAACAGAATCAAGGGATGCTATAAAGGCGCGTGCAGAATGGGATAAATGATTATAAGAGACATGAGAGGTAATTGGGTGAGTACAAGTACGTTTACCTTTTTGAAGGGCTACTGGCATGTCTGAGTCAGAATATGATGATTAGAGATCAAGAACGAGGACTGAATTTGGGGGGTGTTTCCTCCGGAGAGGAATCCATGACATGTTCGCGAGGACGGCGAGTGTACACGCGTGTGATGGAGGGACGAGAGGTTATCTCAGAAACTACGGAAGAAGATGACATCAAATCCAAAATAGTGTAAATGAGAAACTCATCAGTATGTGACTCACGATCAACCACAGACAACTGAGACGGACTACAGTAAGGAGTGGGCTCAAAGAAGGTCACACATCTGACACCAAATATCGGTGTAAATCAAGCGAATAACATCAATATCCTTTTTGTGTGCAAGAATAACCGAGGAAGACACATTTTAGAGATCGATGATCCAACTTACTAACCTTTTGTCGAACATCTTGAACAAAACATGTACATCCAAATATTTTGGAAAATATCGGGAATAAGGATTGAGATGGCCGGAAAATGGAGTAGTGAATTTGTCCGTCAAGAACCGACGATGGAAGACGGTTAACGAGGATGGCAACCTTGTGTACTGCATCTGCCCCAAAACACTTGGGAACATTCAGTTGAAACATCAAGGCACGAACAACCTCTTGGAGATGATGATTTTTACACTTGGCCACACCATTCTGCTGAGGTGTAACCACTCATGAAGATTGGTAAATCATTCCATGCTGGGACATATAGGATGATAAACGACTAGAGGAATATTCCTTTGCATAGTCACTCCGCAGATTCTGAATAAGACAATTAAATTGTATTTTGATTTCGGCACTGAAAGAGGAGAAAATGTCAAACAATTCATCTCTCGATGTATTTACTATAATCAAATACTCATTGAGTAGTCATCAGCAAATGTTACAAAATATCTGATACCAGTTTTAGATGGTACAATACAAGGATCCCATACATATGTGTGAACTACCTCAAATTCAGACGCAACCCTATTCATAACTCGAGGAGAATATGACATGAGATAGAACACTATTTCCTGATTTATTTTGCCTGATGCATTCACAACCCTGAATAATGCATCAGATAGAAAATCCAAATCCTTGCTCGAAATCAAGTTCGATTGAATTACATCATACTCCTTATCTAGACCAGATATCCCCCCAAACATCACAAGGTTCTCTCCCTGAGCCTCATATCCTCAATATCACCTGAGATTGACATAGCGACATTAAATTCCTCACTTTGATTCGGCCTATGAACCTCCATTGATAGTTTATACAATCTATTCAAATTACTCCGCCCAGAGAACCACTTGTGGAGAAAGTCCCATAACTCTTTGACTGTCTCGCAATGTCTCATAGATAAGATTATCTTCTTATCAATGGAATTCACAATTTTACGGAAATTTTCTTGTCATTTCGCTGCCATATCTCCTTGGCGTACACATCTTTGAGACATATCTCTGTCCGTAGCCCATCCATTTCCAAGCCACCCATGTTGATTTTCATTAAGAGTTGCCATTCCTCAAAGTCAGACCCATCCGCCTCAACCGTAGTATCGATCAATCTCGAGTTAGTAGATATCATAGTCGTACTTTGTCCAACTATGGTACAAGGTTGCCTTCCTCATTAATCGTCTTCCATCATATGCTTCCCACCCTCACTGGGTACAAACACAGAAGCAAATGGTACAAGTGGGGCTGCTGACTCTCTAAAACACACACTAGAATATTCCGATTACAGAATGAGACCAGAAATGGTTTACCCAGAGAAAAATGAGCTTCCCTGGAAAAATGGAAGTCATTGGACCACCCAATCTCCAACGGCGGTGCGTGGCGGTTCAAATGGCCACCGGACCGATGGTAGAAGAAGCGCCTCTCTTCCCTGAGACACACATACCTTCAGTTCCTCCACTGGATCTTCCAATCTCTATCACCAAATCTTTACCTAAAAGCCATCAAAAACCAAACTCTCTCTCTCTCTCTCTATATATATATATATACCAGAAACTAACTTAATCCAACCTTTCTTTCTCAACCAAAACCTATCCTCGATGTGTCTTGATCACCCAATGCTCCGATAACATGTGATTTAGCATCAAGGAGCAAGAACAATATTGTGTTGAGAGAGAAACAAGAGAGAGGAGAGTGTGACTACATATTTCTTATCTTGATCAATCCATATTTCATGGCTGATATACTACCACATACATATTTAAAACTCTCACCTCCCACTCACTATAATACCACAGTGGTCCCTACATTAGCACCGATAAAGATTGCTCACTTTCCAAGTTAACCTGAAGCAATTTCTTTATGTGAACTAACCAAATAATCCAATAGTGGGTTCACTTAAATATAAGGAAATTAAGGTTGAATAATTCTTTCCAACAAAGAAGGGTAATGCTTTCAGTGAATTGCTATAGTGAAAATAGGTATTTGGTTGGTGGTTGAGCAATTAAAAATGAATCAGATGGGTGATATGGGTTAATATATATTCCCAAATGTTTTAGGTTGCTGGAATAGAAGCAGTACGGACAAACTGTTTTGTTAAGGGTTCCAAAAGTTAGCACAGATAATCACACGTCTTCTAGCCATAAGCGTAGGAGCATAAATGGTGAATTGAAAGTTTGGTTTACTTAAATTATGTACAACCACCTTGACGAGTCAATGTACTGCAAATAGGCTATGAGAAATGCATTTACTTTGCATTGCTTTCTCTGTCTTACATGTTACATACAAATAAGAATTCTAGGAATAAAAATTATACATAATCAATCTTTTATAATTACTCCTTAATTTAGTAATTGTCCTTTTCAAGATTTACCAATTTTAATTAATAAATTATCTTGTAGTTTGAAAAAGAAAACCTTATTGTGTTGTAGATTTGACAAGATTAATTCATAAGTTTTGGGAATTCTGCAATAAAAGGAAAAACAGCTTCAAATCAGCAAACAAACAACACAAGATTGGTTCAGTGGTTTTCAATGGAGAATGCTTTATTACCCTTCTCAGTTGCATTTTTTTCTTGAAGTTGTTTATTTGCGAGTGTTTTCTTCTTTTTGTTTTTTCTTTGCACCTTTCTTATATGCTGAATACCACTCTTTCCTGATGCTCTTCACTTATTTTCAACTCTGATTTCTGAAAAACCGCAAAACTATTATTCTTAAACCCGACCCTTGTGCTGCTGTTAAGGCTGCCTGGCCCATCATCTTACCATTGCCTGTGAGATATCATACGTTGCTGATACCTCTGCTGAGGTACTTTTTGAGATTTGACATCCCTACCAATATTTCTATCAGGTAATTAACACAGGGAAAGGTCCTCGTCGCAAGAGGCGACGTACCATAACAGACGAGGAGAATGATGGCGTGGATCTTCCTTGTTCTCAATGTGGTAATACATATTTGTCACTGGGTGCATTTCATGAGATTACTATCACTAAATGTTTTTGGCCGTACTTAAGCTTGGTGTAAATGTAATGCTTGTGCAGTTTGTTATTGACTATCATAATGTATTCTCAATCTCGCCTCGACATGCTCTCTAACTGATTCCTCTCTGGCATTCAGGCACCGAGTATGGTGGGTTCCAGTGTAACCAAGATACAGTGCATCTGCAATGCCAAACATGTGGAGGAATGATGCCCTCCAGAACCAATATAACTGTACCGCAGCACTGTAATAACCTGTTAAACATTTCCTTCTGTGTGTGTGTGTATGTGTGTGTACACAGGCTGCAAGAGCATGTGTGTTAAACTCCACAGTTTTTTCGTTTTACTATTGACTTTATTGCTTAAATGATTCGGTTCAACATTATAAATGTATAAGTGCTAGCTTTGATCTCGCGTTTCTAGTACGTTGCTTTTTAAATATTTTATGCTAAAGTGATTATTATTTTTCTTCAATATGATAGGCAACTATGATAATTTGAGCAGGAAAAAGAAAACCTTTGAGAAAAAAAATCCAATATTTATCGCAGACCCTTTGAGTGAAATATCCTAAAAATAGAATAGTGGACTCTTTGCCGGAACGGAGGGAGTATTTGTTTATGTATGCTTTAGATATCTGATTTTCTTACTCTTGTTGGCATTTCATAGTCATTCATTCATTTATTTTCTACAGTAAATGAGATAGAATCACCGAAGATGGTTTGGGCAATTACAATATAGTCTCCTTAGCGCACCAGATAGTTTTGATATTAATCTTAATAAAGCTAGGAGTAGGGGTATACCAAAACTAACATGGACATCGGCAATACGGAAAGACATGAAAGACTGTGGCCTATGTGGTGATTTGAGATTTGATCGCGTGGAATAGCGAAAGAATTGATGTAGCCGACCCCAATTAATTGGTGGGTCTATGGCTTAATTGAGTCGAGTTGTAGTCGTTCATTATTTATTCCACTCTTGACTAATTTATTCAAATGTATTAGCCTAAACAGTCCTTTGATTATTGAACTTCTCCTAAGGTTATTGATGTTCAAAGGTTACTAGCTTGGTTACTGATATTGACTTTTCATACTATATCAGTGGTTTTTGTTAGGATTGGTCCTTTAAGACACGTAAAATTCGTAAAATGTGCCTAGGACATGATGTTTTGAGCTTTTTCTATATCTTTCCAACTTTTTACTCTCCTTCCCTCCCTCTCCCCAGCTACTTCTGTTCCCATGCCCCTCATCGCATTGCCACCAAGTTCTACGGCAATTAGGACCTTGCTTGCACTTTTGAAGAAGGGTAATCAGCTATTTAGTCTTTTGGAGGACAAATTGTCAGTTATTTTTTTTCTTCTGATTATGTCAGTTGGTTTCTTGGTTCATTATGCTGTTTAGTTAAAGTTATACGTTGAAAAAAATTCAAACAATCAATCCAACTTTGATGCAACAAGTGACATTGATTGAAGAACAAATAAATATGAAAGCTCAAGGACACTCGGGATAACCCCTAAAGTAATGGTCTTATTCAAACTCGTATTACTCAATCTGACATCAACAAAGAAATCTCAACCTGTACAAGCAAATATACCTCCCAGTTATTCGCTCCCCCCCCGCCAAACAAAACCTTTCTCCTACCTCCTACCTCCTCCCTCTTTCTCTCTCTTTTTTTCCCTCTCCTTTGAGTTGTATGTTAAACTGCTCCTTCCCACCGTAGTCAGTTTTGTACCTCCTTCTGTCTTCCAACTTCTTCGCTTGTCCCTCCATTGATGCTTATCTCTTCCTTCTGTAGACGCTTAGAACATCCTCTTTCTGCCAACAAGCCTCCTTTCCTCCTCCGTGTCTGTAATTCTCTTCCCTCAGGTACTTCCTTCGCATTGCCTTCCATCATCCCTTGCCTAGTCACTGGTGGAGACAGCTTTCTGATGTCAACTTTGGAAAAAAAGTATTACTAAAATAAAAATGCACGGGCTAGCATACAATGAAAAAGAATATCCAAAAAATGAACTACCAAACTTTAAAAATACCAAATAATACAAGTAGCTATTTCGAGCTTTCAATCATGTTGTTTGCTTAGCCATGTGTTGGAACCGCTTGATGGCATCATTCTTAATTTCTGAAAAGAGACTTCCTTCAACATAAACTACTAAACAATCATTGAACCATTGATTTCCATCCTATTTTTATGTAAAGCAGTCTCCACAAGATTCATTGCCGAAAACACTCTCTCAACGCTTGTCGTTGCTACAGGCAATACTAATGCCAAGCTTGTACACTTGGTGGAACGCCTTATCTTTCTTCGTTTCACCCATCAACCTAGCAAGCACAGAAAGCTGTCTATCATTAGATAACCTAGCATGTTTGGTCAAATTGGCATAGTAAGAGTTAGAGTTGCAAACCAAGATCCCAAAGGTTTGGATAAAATCTTGCATACTCTATCAACTTCTTATTCTTTCATACTCTTCAGACAAAAGCTTAAATTTACCAAAAAGCAAAAGAAAAAGTTCAAATCTCAGTAATTTTATTTGACATCACTAGTAATACATTAGCTCCGCCCCTGGCCCTAGTCCCCTCTTGACTCTCTATGAATCCCCGATTTTACCTGAATCTGGATCCCGACACTCAATAAATAGTGTCTCCCCTATCGGCCATTAACTCCCAGCTCTCGCATCAACAGCGCTAGGTCATCGTACACCAGAAGACCCGCGTTGACAGCAAGGAGGTAATGGTCTGTAGCAGAAGCAGCAGCAACGCAGTTCCTCCGAGGCTTCTTTTGGCTATGGCCGAGTTTCCAAGGGGACGTACGTGGTAATTCATGTATTATCTGTGAGAGTGGGAGGGAGGGAGGGGCAGTAATACTTCAGTTTAGTTCTGTTGGATAAATTTTATTTCAACAATACTCTAATTTTAACTTTGGTTAATCAATTCTATCTTCATTTTAAACATTTTTCTTTGTTAATAAGATTTTTTTTAATATAAAAATATTTTTCAGAAATATCTAATTTATACTAATTATTAATGAATAACTATTTAATTTTTCTACTGATTAACTGAAGCTGGAGATGATGTGGTCTTTTTGCTGTGGGTCTACACCGCCTTGACGTTCTAATACTTATGGCAATCAATAGTATTTACGATAAGTCATATTAGCCAAGATAGTGGACTTTGTACATTGATAACCTTTATAGGATATTATTATAAGTTCAATAACCCAAACATTGTTCAATCTGCTTAATGAACACCTAGTTGGTAGGTATTGAAAATCTGACAAGGAAAAATTGCATAAGAAAATTTAACACCTGAAAATCTAGTGGGAAGGTATTGTTGAGAATTAATCATACAAAAATCCTTTGTTATTGCGGCTTGATTCTTTTTGATGATCAATTGATTGATTGATTTTTATTTTTTGTATTGTCGTAGTAATGTGATTTGTTTCACGACAGGTGTTCAAAAACATGTCTGTGGAGAGTTCTCCATGCCTAAGTTGCACTCAAATCTTGAATTTTTATTCACTTACAGGCTTAGGGTGTGATAGAGCCTTTTGTGGCGCTTATTGGCATGCTCAGAGGGCACTCCAAACTGACGCATATCCAATGTGCAGTCCTGAGACTCTCAAACCAGTAAGCTCATGCTCTGCTCTTATTGTTCCTCTCGTTCATGCCTAAGCTGATGTAATACAGAAATAGTGCTGCAGTTGAAGAGCTTTTTGCAGAATGTAGAGGGTAAAACCTGAATTAGTTGACGGCAATTTCCAGAAACATAACATGCCCACTGTCCAGAAAAAGAGTCCCTCATTTTCTTTGGACAGTCTATATTTAGGATATGCAGTCCAATTTAACATATTAATGTTTCGAATACCCGTCACTTTACTAAATTTGAATCAAGATTTAGCAGACATTATGCTTGGCTGTTATCAAATTGAGTAGTAAAATATTAACATATGTCGCAATTGGTTCTCCTTGGGAAGAGTTAAGTACTTTTAGATTCATTTATGATAATATCATATGTGATAGCTCGTTATAAGAAGGGAGCCAAAAACTTGGAGACCCAAATGAGGTCAGTGGCGAAGGGTGCGGTGGATGTTGAAGCAAGAATCTGTTTTGGCTCATTCGGCGCCAATCAACTCAACAAACAACTCTTTTGAGGTTAATATCTCTTGGCCAAAGCCATCCATGGTCTTGCTGGAGGCATACAAACAGCAATTGGAGAATGTGCTGGCTCCGTATACTTTTTGGCTGTCCTGAAGGATGAGTTCAAGGAATTTTAGATGGGTTGTAAAATCATTTCCTTTGGTGGCAGCGCACGTATGGTGCTGGACAAGGAGAGAGAGCTAATGTGGACCCTTAAGTTTTGGCCATGCAGTTCGAGAAATTCGACAAGAAGAATGAGCTTTACTTCTTAGCAGTTTTTTGGAATCATAGAACGGAGAATGCTGGATCCTATTGTCAGAGAAGCACCTATAGATTACAAACTGCCTTGCTAAATACAAGGACGTGATTCCTAAAGAGCTGTGTCCGGGACTGCAGGCATGTCATAAAACCTTAAGCCTAGTGTATGATCACCCCGTGTATGGGTTAGAGGGTGGTAACCAGGAAATGTTACTTTAGAGAGAGGAAGGATCTCATAGAATGCCCCTTAATCTCTAGTCACAATCGCACATCTTAGTGTAATGAGGCATGACTTCTATTTCTAGTGAAGATTGAATGACACTAATACTCATAGGGAAAATGAATACAGAATTCCCTGTAAAGTGTCATCATATTAACGATCAACCAACAAGTGAGACCGCGTGTCCCCACGTATGAACTTTGCTAGTTCCCTTTTGTCTTTTGTGGTATTCATGACCTCGATTTATTGGATGACTCTAGCATTAATCTAAAACTCTTTTAACTCTATGTAAAGTGTTATCTTCTTAACAGTCACCTGACAGGTGCTGTTGTCTGTCCCCTGAATGGGTAATATTGTTTCCTCTCCTTTTCTCCGTGTTAGTCAGGGCACTTACGTGCCCGACTGGAACATGCAGAGGTTATTCTTGATTATCAAGCGGACACTAGCAGACTTGCTCTGGTTGTTGAACAGTTGCACTTTGCAAGCTCTCCCTAGTAATTTCCTTGTCCGGGCCATCCCTAGGGATATAAATACTAGCTATGGAATGTTTCCCTTCATCATACGCTTGGAGAGTATTAACAGGAGGCCTTTGCAGTTCTGCCTGCTATGGTGCTTTGGCCGTCTCAAAACTTATAGAGATTCTAATGGGGTTTGGCCCGGGATCATAAGCATTTTTTTCCTCAGTCAGCATGCTCGGTCCAGGTTCTCCTTCGTGAATTTTGGGTTTTAACAAGGCTAAAATACGTTGATGGCAAGCCACTTTATGGAGATGACGTGGAACTCCTGTACTACGACTCACATATGGCAATTAAACCACTTCTCCCTAGCATTGATTTGAAATTGCAAAAAAGGAACAAAGCAAGAGAGCTAAATGGATGAAGTGAGGGGGACTAAGGGAGAGGGAGTGTAGTAGCTGTGAGTACTCTGACAAACAATCTGCTTCTCTGGTGATAGTGGTGCTTTGAACTGGCACTGTCTTGTGTGGTTTTATTTTGAGTGGGAAAGAAAAATGTCTCAAGTTTTGACACCCGTACAGACGAGAGACTTGAACTGCTTCTCGACAAACTGCATTACCTCACCGTCCTCAACCAACCAACCCCTTCACACTTCATCTCTGCTAGAACATCCACCTCATCGAGGGCGGAGAGAAAACCTTGGTGTCCCGAAACCAAGACATAGACTGTCCATTGGTGAGGACTGGAAGGGAAGGTAAACCATTCATTTACGTACCCCATACCCTTTCCATTCGAAGTCTGAGCCGAGGAAATGCTAGAAGACCTGGTCATAGATTATCTGAACCAAGATTAAGAAGAACTGTGTGTCTGTCACTCATAGCCAGGTCCTAAACAACTTTTTTGGACCGTTTGGCCATTAGAGTTGCATCTGGATTCCATCAATAATGCCCTCTGAGCATCATAAGTTGGACCCAATCAGGACCTTCCATGTCAATTTTATCAACACTGTTGCGCATTTTATAAAAGGAAAATATACTATTTTCTCTTGACAACTTTCTGTGAAAAATATCTCCTAGCTTGTAACTAAGAAGGAATAAGCTTCAAACCAAGATTCCCTCTAGCTAGGGAATAAAAGTTGCAGAACCCACCTTGCCCAAGGCATATTCATGCATAATGACAGCCACACAATTGGTTAGGATTCTTCAAGCTAAGAACTAGTTGATATAATATACGACTTCAGATACATCATTCAGGACTGGATAGTGAACTAGTGAAATTCCCGCAATCATAGGTGGACGTGACATTTGCAAAGCAGCCATATTCTGCGATGGAAATTCAGTTAATTCAAAATCCAATCTGAACTACCATAATAATGTGAAAATGAGACTCAACTTAATAATTTGATAATATTAAACTATGTTCTAGATGAGTACTTAGCATGAAACATAATTTCTCGTGGCATCTTCATCAGGTTTCTTTCAGACTACTGCATCACACCTTATCTAAGGTTTTCTTGTCTGATATCATTCTAATTTGAATTCAACATTGATCACTGTTGTTTGACTATCAGATCCCATTGTAAGTACATATTGCATATGATTCTCTAAAGACAATGCTCCTCGTGTAGCCGATGTCCTGATGTACCACTGCTCTCCACTGACATTTATATTGTACATGCTTTGCTTTGCAGGTATCAGAACGTACTATTACAAGAATTCCCCTTACCACACATGAAAAGAATCGGCATGAACAAGATGTACGTAGTGGCTACTCTCTCTCTCTCTCTCTCTCTCTCTCTCTCTCTCTCTCTCTCTCTCTCTCTCT
>JAOTQG010112349.1:0-11713 GCA_025631175.1 Iris virginica
AAGGCTATGAAGTGAAAGGAGAAGATGACAAAGTCTATAAGCTCAAGAAGGCCTTGTACGGCCTAAAACAAGCTCCTCGAGCTTGGTACAGCAAACTTGAGTCTTATTTCATGAAAGAAGGTTTCGAGAGAAGTCTTAGTGAACATACTTTGTTTACTAATACAGAAGGAGGAAAGCTGCTGGTAGTAAGTGTGTATGTCGATGATATTATCTTCACGGGAAATGATGAGGCTATGTTTGAAAGGTTCAAAAGCTCCATGAAACAGGAATTTGATATGTCTGAACTTGTAAAAATGAAATATTGTTTGGGTGTGGAAGTAGTTCAAGGGAGTAAAGGGATCTTCATAAATCAAAGAAAGTGTGCAAATGAGATACTCGAAAGATTCGGCATGGAGCATTCTAATCCAGTCGGAATTCCAGTTGTACCAGGTCTTAAGCTTGTGAAAGATGAAGCTGGAGTTGTTTTTAACCCAACTATTTACAAGCAAATGGTAGGTAGCCTTATGTACCTGACTGCTACCAGGCCTGACTTGGCTTATGTGGTGAGTTTGATTAGTAGATTTATGGAGAGACCAACTAATCTGCATCATCAAGCAGTAAAGAGGGTTCTTCGTTACTTAAAGGGAACCACTGAGTTTGGAATTCTTTATAAAAGGGGTGGAGAAGAAAGATTGTTAGCCTATTCTGATAGTGACTATGCCGGAGACATTGAGGATCGAAAGAGTACATTCAGATATGTGTTCCTCCTCAGTACAGGTGTCGTAGCATGGTCTTCAAAGAAGCAGCCATTAGTCTCTCTCTCTCTACAACCGAAGATGAATTTATAGCAGCTGCTTCTTGTGCATGTCAAAGTGTGTGGATGCGTAGAATTCTTGAAAAGCTTGGTCATAAACAAAGTAAGTGTACTGATATTTTCTGTGATAATAGCTCTGCCATTAAACTATCAAAAAATCCAGTTATGCATGGTAGGAGTAAACACATCGACATCAGGTTTCATTTTCTTCGTGACTTAGCAAAAGACAGAGTTGTCAATTTGGAGCATTGCAGCTCAAGGAATCAGTTGGCAGATCTTATGACCAAACCATTAAGACTTGAGGAATTCGTGAGATTGAGAGGACTACTTGGAGTTTGCATAACACCAGAAGTAAACTGACTACTATCAGTTTAAGGGAGGGATTGTTAGGATTAGTTAGTCTTCAGTATGACTAAGTCTTTTTTAATAGCTGTTGGTTCTGTTATTAGTGCCTGAGTTGTAGGCTTGATCAACTTAGTTGATAAGTTTTTGTTTCTGTTGCTGTAAAGCCTATAAAAGGCTTGAAGTTCATTCAATAAAATCATCTTGTAGAGTTCACAACTTTCTTAAGAAAATTCCTTTTTTGAGAGACCACAACAGAAGCGGGAACGTCGGTCGGAGATTTCGGGGAGAGGGAGACGGAGACTGAGTTGCCGACATTCACGGACGAGTGCCATGTGATAGAGTACGCCAAATGGAGTGGAGGCTATGATTTCCTTTGAAATCTAAAACTGAATTTTGGGAAAATTCAGAAGGAGGATTAGATATAATGGGAAGAAGATCTTTAGAAGGAAATACAACAGTAAAAGGAGTATAATGGAGAGAAGAAAACAAGAAGAACAAGTACAGGAAGAAGATCTTTTTAAAAGGGGGTATAATCGTCTTTTAATTATGAAAAGGGTATAATCATCTTTTACTTATGAAAAGGGTATAATCGTCTTACAACTATGTTTTAATTTTCACTACACTGATTTTCTTTCATTTTGGTCATTTTCTATGGACGAGAACTAACCGGATTAACGACAGGGAGGTGAAGCCTTATTAAAAATAGTATATGGGGCTCATCCCCAAAACCCGAAAATCACACGAGGTTCCTCCAATTTTTCCCTAAAATTATCCTAAAAAATTGAGGTACTATAAAAATCACAAGCCACTTTGCTCCTCTCTTATTTGAGATAAGCCACTTCCCTTTTATTCCTTTACATCCACTGAAGTTGTTTTGAGGAACACATTCCTCATCAATTAAATGCATTTTTCCAACAAATGTTTGGCAAGTACTACATGTTATGTTTGGCGAGCACCCTGCTTTTTTCAGGATTTCGGTCCAACAAGCATATATAGGTTGGTCTTTGGAGTTCAGCTTATAATAGGCTCGAGCACCCTGCTGCAAGCAGTTCTTTCATAATCTAATATCGGTTTGCGATAAATGTACATTGTGTTTGCACGTTAAAAATCTTTATGCCATAGGTACCCTCTTGGGGGCTTCTTTCTTGTCCATTTTGATGAAAGCCCGACTGGTACCTTCGACGAGGTTGCCTATATGTTTGTATGCGTGTATATTATCTGATCAGATGAAGTTGCATAAGTTTGATTAACTTCATGAACTGGCCTTCTACATTCTTCAGCTTGTGGTGATTGCCGGAACAGGAAGATGCACCCATCCAATATCTTTATCTTTGAGGTTCGGCTGCTTGTTCATTCAAATCTGTTTGGATGAATTTGGTTGTCCCCCTCCTCCTGTTTTTTATTTTCATTATTAATCAATTTTACAGGGTGTCGTCCCTGTTTTGGAAAAAAATAAATAAAGGAAGATACACACATCAAACATCTTGTGCGTATTTCTTAGAACTTTTTCAACACTTTAGTACTTAAAATCAGGATCTAAGATGGAAGGTGATGGAAGCAGAAGCAGCAGCAGCAGATATACCAAGAGAAAGAAGCAGTACGTACGGGGTACATGCATGATCTCCAAAGTTTAAGATGACATTCATACCAATCTGAGAGTAACTCTGTCAACCACTTAAAGTAGTAAATGCAAAGGAGAAAAATAAAGGGTGAAACTAGTAATCAACTCTACAGAAACCCATGACAGTGACTTCATCTATGTATGATCGGTCATCAGATTCATTGGTATTACCATAAAGATCATTAGCACCAAAATTTAGAAGCAATCTTGTTGCAATCCAATGTTGATATGTGATCAGTAGCTTTTTCGAAATCTCGAAAACGTACAAGACCCAATTGATCTACACAACTACCGGTAACAACCTGACATCCATCTACTGCCATAGCAGAACATCCAGAGATGGCCCCGAAATCATCCACTTCTGAGCATATCAAGGAAATTGTGTGTGTACCCGTGTCAGCCTCCCAAACATTAACACATGAATCCTCCGGACCTCCCGACACTATCTTATACTGGTCCATGTATAAGTGTGTTACAGGACCAGTATGTCCATCCATCTCGGTTACTAGGCCAGCTTCTTCAGCATTGGAGCTTTTCCTAATGTCCCAAAGCATTGCTCTGCATATATTTTGCGAGTCAGAGAACTATGAACAGAAAGAAAAAAAAAACAGTTATACACACACGCACGTTTATATAAATACTTGTACCCACAGTATTCAATGGTCTGGGTATCAGTGACATTTAAAGTAGAAAATTCAGAAGTTCTTGAATGCACCAAATACTCCAACTGCTGGTCCTGATGAGGACTATAAGTTAAAATATAACGAGTATGAGACATAACTACTCAAAGTCCCAACTTAACGAGATGCTCCGTATATGCTAAGAACATAATGTTTAGAACAACAGTCATAACGGCTGAGCAACATCCCCTCAAGAACGGTGAAGAACCAAAGAAGAAGAATGACGGTCTTAACAGGATAAAGTTCCAGAAAGAAAAAGGACAGTGATACCTTCCGGTTCCACCTGTGCATACTAAATACTTTGAGGGCATAACCTCAAATGAATATAACTTTCCCCGAGTATTTGCTATGCTGAAAACTTTGCTCATAGTCCTCAAATCAACAGCTGAAACTGAGGAACCAGCAGCTACGTATATCAACGAGTCATGGCACTTCATGCTCACAGGTGCACCAGGTACAAGAATCCTTCCAACACAGCAAGAATCACGAACAGAAGACGATGCAGTTGTATCCCAAACCCTCACCTATTTTAAACTGAATTTGTTTAGTGGAGATAAGGTAACGATATCAATCACATATAAACAATTAACAGGAAAGCAAACAGGTCAGAGTTTTAACATTTAAATATTTTAACACGATTGATATGCCATAGTAAGATAAATACACTTCAGGTTACAAGACAAAAAGAAATGACCATGAAACAATAAATTTTTAAGGCAAAAAAGACTGGTTATAGAGTGAACAATAAAAATTTTATGATATGACAGGTTGCCTCACTAAGAGATATAATCTCTAGGGTAGTAATTCAGTCATGCAGACAAAACAGCAACTTTCACTTAATATAGATCAAGTTTAATATATACGTGTATATATATAGGGGGTGGCTCTATAAGGAACTCCCTTAAATTAGGAACTTAGGAACCAATTAGAACCCTTATTTCTTAAAAACTTAACGGCCAAGATCTATTATCGCATTAAACTTAAAAACCTGCAACGCCTCTAGCCTAGGGGCAAAGCACAAAGAATTTCTACCCCAAGACCAGGGTTCGAAACTTGATATCATCAGGAACAACCTATTTTTCCTCCCAAATGCACTTTTATTGAATCTCAATACACTATTATGTTGAATCTCAATGCACTTTTTATTGAATCTCAATGTACTTGTGCCCTGTGTTGAATCGCGTATTTTTGTTGAATCTTAGTGCAAGTTGAATCTTAAGTTTTTTATTGAATCTCCATGCACTTTTTATTGAATCTAATGAATTTTTTGTTGGATTCAACACAAAAAATCTACTAGTGTCAATAAAAGGTGCTTGAGATTCATGAAACGTAAGATTCAACAAAAAAAAAAAAACACTAAGATTCAACACAGTGCACTGAAGATTCAATAAAAAATGCATTGAGATTAAATAAAAATGTAAGATTCAACACAAATAATACGTTGATTCAACAGAAAAATGCAATTCAACAATGATGTATCTAAAGATTCAACACAGCTGCAATAAAAATTCAACTTTTTGCGTAAAAAAATCAACAAAAAAATTCGCTCAAAATATATTCATCAGGAATATTGTTTGAAAGAGAATTAAATTTCGATGAAGAATCCGCAATTAAAAATTATTTTTGAGTTAAAGATTTTGAGATATTTTCAATTTGAAATTAAAAAAGAAAAAATAAAAGTCAAATGGGGGTGTGGGGGAGGAGGTGCGAGCGAGCTGTACGAATTAGGATAGAAGTGCGGTATGGGGTGTGTGAGGGTTTTGTATTGGCTTTTTTTTAAAAGGTATTATTATTTCTTTCTTAATTTTAACCTTAGTTTTAAATCTAATCTAATGACTAGGATTAGTTCATATGGTTCTCAATTAAACCAACTCATATATAGGACTTATTCCGCTACAAACCACTTTTTCATACAAACCGTGGGAACCAGTTGTACCTTAGTACATTTTTGTTATATGTTAGTTATATGTATGTATTTTGTAAAACAATGATCCAACAAAAGAAATTTTTTAAGAAAATGAACTAAGATACAACAAAAATATACTAAGATACAACAGGTTCATAAATATACAACAAAATAACTAAGATACGATAAATTAACGAAGATACAACAAAAATTTATTAAGACACAACATGTTCGCACGTTGTTACAATATTTGTGGTTTGTACCTGATCACTTTCCTATATATATATACATACATAGGGTTTATATAGGAAAGTGATCGGCTAAGAACCACTAAATATTTGTGAACTTGTGAACCATTGTGACCAATGAAATTCACAATCGTGAACCATGAAATTTACAAACCGTGAACACATGAAATTGATATAGTTGTGAACCATGAAATTTATAACTGTGAACCATGAAATATGTGAACAATAAAATTGTATAAGTATGAACCATAAATTTGATATAACTGTGAATCATTAAATTTATAACTGTGAATCATGAAATTTTATATCTGTGAACCATGAAAAAGTCAACGGAAGTCAATTGTAAAACATGAAAATATGTGAACCGTGAAACAATGATTTGCAAGTTCTCAAATATTTAGTGGTAGATCTGCTACCTATATATATAGGGGTGTGCTCTAGTAGGAATCTAAATATCGTAGGAATCATCGACACAGTACTGTGTTTTCGAACACAGTATCGAAAGATCGAAATTGGTTCTTACGATTCCTACAATATTTAGGTTCTCAAGCGGCTATCTATACATACATATATATATATATAAGGAGGTAATCGGCTGCAAATGATAAACTATAAACCATGAAGTTTGTGAATCATAAAATTTATAAGTGTGAACCATGAAATATGTGAATCATGAAATTAATAATGACAAGTCAACTAAAGTCATCTAAGAACCATGAAATTTGTGAACCACGATAGTGGTTCGCAATTGAACAGCTACCCCTATATAAATAGGGGTGTGATCGGCTGCGAACCACCCCTAATTATTGAACTTATGAACCACAATGAACCATCAAAATTTTAACTCTGAACCATGAAATTGATATAGCTGTGAACCATGAAATTTATAACATTGAACCATGAAATATGTGAGCTATGAAATTTATAACTGTGAACCATGTAATTTTATAAATGTGAACCATAAAAAAGTCAACGAAAGTCAACTGTAAAACATGAAAATATGTGAACCACGAGTGGCTCACAAGTTCGCAAAAAGACGGTGATTCTTAGCCGATCAGCTACCTATATATAGATATATGTATATATATTATTCATGCTCCAAGTATTTTTAGTGATCGGAGGAGTTTTGGCAAAATAACCCTTTTGGTCCCTGACCTATGACCTTTTGGCCCTTTTAATCTCTATCGTTCAAAAGTACACCAGTGCACCCTATTCAATTTTAAAATTAGACAATTTGGTCCCTCGTGCCATTTTGACTCAAGAATTTTAAAATTAAATTGTTGATGTGGCATCAATGTTGAAATAAACGGAGGGGTAAATTTAGTATTTCTTTACTTCCTTACACTTTAAACAAATTAAAACAAAAATCAATATCCTCTTCATCTTCCTCCTTTCTGCCATGAGAGAGAAGAACAAATTGAAATTAATCTCTCTATCCCTCTGTCTAATCCCTATAATCGACCAATCAGAAAGCAAGGGAAGGGGAGACCTTCGAGGAAGACATTGCCGGCAGCTAAGCTTATAAGCTGAGATGCTCAACAGATCCGGGCGAAATTTAGTGTCAATCTGTCCTGCCTCTGGTTCATGATAACTATGAAAGAAAAGAAAAATAAAAGCCATGATAGGCTCAGATATGCAAGAAGGATATGAATCACGGTGGTGGACGAAAGTGGCACAGGTGATCAATTGCTCCTAGATTTCTTAAACAACCATTTAGATCCTTCTTTTCCTATGCATTGTTTTCTTTGGATCAATACAAATACTCCTATCACAGATAAAAGAGCACAAGGGTACAGAATTGGCATCGAACAAAAATCAGATCTGGAGAGAGAGAGCAGATCTGGTGGAAGAGTGAAATTTTATCCCTAGAGCCTGTTTGATTTCATTTTTTTTTTATCAAATCTGGTGGTGTTAAATCTGTTTGGAAGGAGGGATTTTAGGGTGGTGATGGTGGTGGGGATTGGTTTGATTTTGGGTTCTTCATTTTCTTGTCTGGATTTTTGATTGGGAAAACATTGATTTTGGGTTCTTCATTTTTGGTCTGGGTTCTTGATGGCGGTGAGCCGGAGACTTGCTCGGAATTTTATTTTTTTAATAATGGAGGGCAATAGCGTCTTTTAACTATTTTCCCAAATTAATTGCCCTCCTAAGCTCCAAACTGTCACGTAGGATTAATTTTGCCACATATGACAGTCAAACCAGTCAAAATAGGGTGAGGGACCAAATTGTCCAATTTTAAAATTGAATAGGGACGCACCGGGGTACTTTTGAACCATAGGGATTAAAAGGGCCACAGGGCATAGGTCAAGGAGCAAAAGGGCTATTTAGCCGAGGAATATGAGGGCTTATCACATTACAACCCTATAATTCACTCTAATCCCCTTTGACTTTTAATTGTGAAATCTTGCATTGGTTCTACATCAGTTTAAGCCTGAGGTCAGGCAAACACCATCCACTTTATTTGACTCTTCATTCCACATACGGTCCGGTAAAATCAAAAACTAAACTCAACTCAGACTAATTCCCTATCGCATGTGGATCAGCTAAATAAATTCTAAAGTAAACTGTTCATAATAAAATGTCAATACCTTCGAATCTTTGGCCAAACTGACCAATAGCGATGTGTTGTGCCTGAAGTACAGAGAGAGAGAAATGATCAAAACATTCTTCTTTTCACAAGACATAACAGTATAAGTAAAAGTATTTAAGGAGTGTTAAATGTGCAATGGACGCATAACCAAGGACTTCATATACAAAGCTGTGAAAAAAAATCAGCATCTGGTTATCTTGTGACTGCACCATGACATGAAGTCCTTAAAGTACCTTTCACCAAATTTGGTAATCCAAAGTACTCTCTGTCCCAAAATGGGTGTCTGAATTTGATATATGTTATGGAGACCATAAACCAAATTCGATACTCATTTTGGGCCAGCAGAGTTGTTCAACCAATTTCGGGAAAACTGAGGAGAACCTTGTGGTTACATTTAAAGATGACCTCCTTCTGATCCATTAACGCAGAAACACACATAGTTACTTTTGACAAGAGTACGGAAGGGATAGAAGACCATTGAGACCATGGTAAGTTTATCTGCGTAATACAGGAGAAAAGGGAGGTCATCTGCAACTATCAATTTCAGGAGAGGTCTTCCACAAATTTCCCATACATTGATACTCACATTAAGGTGTTTTGCAAGTCAGCTTCTTTTCTCACTTACTTTTATTTCCTTTCTGCAAACTATTTTTTGCTTAATCGACATTTGATGTAAGAATTTACATTTTTGTGTGAATTTCAAGAGTATGCTCAATGTGCGTATGCGTGGAGTGTAATTAATTATTGCAATATCAAATGTGCTTTTAAAATAGAATGAACATGGAGTATGTCTTTTGTAATGTTTTTAGTGCATCAGACGGGAGAGTGTGTGACTGTGAACCGGATGTCCAACAGAAATAAATAGGTGGAAAAGATACGACGGTAAACTCTACCCAGTCAGTGATGTCATAGAATCTTACAAACCAACCCATTTCCTTAGCAATTACCGATCTCCGTATCATAGTGCATAAGCCATTAAATGAACCAAATCATATGCACAAGGACAACTTCATACCCGGCAACTGATGTCAGTACTACAGACTTCTCATGCCCATACAATGTTGCTTTTAAAGCTTGTTGGCCACGCTTTCCAGTAGAGCTCAGAGACCAAAGGCGAACAGTGCCGTCTTCACCACCACTCGCAAAGATTTTTGCAGCACCATCACCCAATAATTTGTCGGACAGGACAAGAACTGGACCATTATGACCTTTGAAACAACGCTGGCAACATCCCTGCACTCAGTATGTAATCAATGTCACGAGGTGGTGAAGGAATATATGTTTTTACAATCATGATAAAACTTGGAAGAAAAACATGTTCATGCACCGATTAAATTGGGTTGATGCAGTGCAACTGTGCCAGCAACAATGTTAAATAGAAGCAGTGGCAAAGCAGACACTGAACTCTAGAGGGACCAAGGTAATTTGTGAAGGGAATAGAAAACAAGATTATTGTTTGATTTTAGTCCCAAATTGATAAGTTACAGAAGTACCTTCTTTAATTATGTCAGCATATATATAATGAAACAAATAATTTTTGTTTTATTGTAGCATGAAGGTAATCAGGATACTCATTTTGAGTTCTAATACAATCTAAGAGTTCTTATGAAATTAACCATGCAGAGAGAGAGAACATTTTGAGTTCTAATACAGTCCAAGACTACTTATGAAATCAACTATGTAAAGAGAGAGATAAGAATGAAACTTGCTGCAAATATTTAAAAATAAAGAGAAACTATAACACAAATATTGATAATATTTAAAAGGGGAAAATTGATATAATCTCAAAAGCTGGGGCGGGGGCAAGGCCACCCTTGGCCCTATAATGGCGTTGTTACTGAGTAGAAGAGTAGAGGTTCACTGCTCCATACAAACCAACTAGCTTAATTAAGGCAAAATCTCAGACAAAGTAGCGTACTTAACATAAATTTTCCAAATAAGGTAGCACCGTCTTCTTAAAATAAATTGGGTAGCATACTGTTGGTTTGGTTTTCAATATTAAACTAATTTCGATTGCATCCAATTGACGAATCGTAGAGTGCTGTGGCAACGCCTTTTCCCTCAAAACAAAACATGTAATCTCGTCAAGCAATCCATAATCACATGTATGAAATCTTGTTTCCCCGAATATCTAGGGAGTTTTGTTACGAAATTCATCATTGCGTGCTCCATCAGTGGTGATCAGAGGTATCACCATAAATGAATAAAAAATCTCCCTTTGCTGGTTAGAAAGGGGAGTATTCATCCAATCACTAACTACTTGTTCAATCCTCTAAATCTGTCATTAAATTTGGTCATCCATTCAAATTTCACATTCGTTTGAGTGCAACTAAAGGGGGGGAGGATTGTAATATCCTGAGCGTCATTGCATGACATATAGGCATCTTAGGTTGCATTTGTGTGCTTTGTTTTTCATTGATAACTAGGGTTGCATTCATATATGCTATATGTGCTATTCTGTATGCATTATATTTGATAAGGTGTGCTTGAACGTATGATAATAAAATCGATATTGAATATTATAATATAATAATAATAATAACTATGATAAAAGTTATAAATAAAGTTAAGAAAAATTGAGAAAAATACATGAAAACTAAGATATAAATATTGTATTACATTTTATTAATATTTTGAATTATATTGGGATGAAATGAAATAATTTATAAATCTATAGTTGGGACAAAATTGGTATTGTCAAAGTTCTTTGGAAATAAAGTGGTGATTGAAAATGAGATGGGCATAATTTACTATTAATTATAAAAATATGTATTTGTCAATTTGACGAAAAAATTAGACAATGTGTCAATAATGGGAATGAAAACTTAATGTCTTAAAAATATGTGGAGATAAAAATAAAGTCATAGTAAAGGTTAGAATAACTAACTTTACTGGAATACACGAATTAAGAACTACGTCAAATAATTTGAAACCGTAAATAGTCAATTATAAATTTTAAAGAAAAAGAAAAATATTAAAAATATATATATACACGTTACTTACCTTCTCTCCTTCCTTACCTGGAGAGTGCGAGCGCCGCCTAAGGGAAGAAAAAGGAAGGTAGCAGCAACAGTAGGTGAAAAAGAAGGAAATATCTTCAAAAAATTTCAGGAAATTCACGGATATTCCTAATTCAAAATATGTAATTTTTCTACCGTTTATTTTTCTTCGTGAACGTTTTGATATAACTTTTATAATATTTGGAAATAGAAATTTTGGAACCCTATTTCTACAAATCACGTCAAAGTTAGCTTTGAAGTCCTAATAGCATTCATTGCAGCCGTAGGATACTGTAAAAATCAGTTTGGGATCAACTGGGATGACATTTGAATTGTTAGGAATATAGAAAATATCTTGATTCTAGAAATTGTTGAATTTTAGGACGGAAGTTAATAAATTCCTATTTTTATAACCTACAAATTAGCCCTATTAAACGTCAAAAGTTGAGACGACGATAATTTACTCGTTTTAATCCGATTGAAATGATTCAAAAGCCTATTTTGAATAGTTTTTCGTATAGAATCTAAAAA
>JAOTQG010112360.1:1092-11711 GCA_025631175.1 Iris virginica
ACACGAGCCATTCACGTGCCCTACTAGCAACGGCAAAAAAGGAACGATACAAAATGGTTCCTTCTTCTCCGGCAAGTTCTTGAAAATCTGGCGAGACGAAAATTCATATCTTCTTCATCTCCGACGAGAGAAACCCAAATCTCATGCATATTCATCTATCGGATTACTTATTCTTACTTTATAAACTCAAAAACTGAAAAAATAGAAAGAAAAAAAACTGGTGGAATACATTTTACAACCAAAATTTTGATTACCTTCTCTCCTTATATCATCCGTAGCATATTCATAACACTGATGAGTTCATCTACAAATGAGTTCTTCCACTTCTGTTTCTTCTTCCACTTCTGATTCTCTCACTTCATTTTCTTCTTCCATGCTCCAAACAAGCTGTGATCTAAACACATTGATTTCGATCAAAACCCATTGATTTCGATTCAAGAGAACCGGAGATATCGAAACGCTGATTTGAGGCTGATTAACCCATATCTAAACCCAAAAGTCAGCCCGATTCAAGACAAGACACAGATCGCTTGAGACCTTGGATGTCATGGCGGAAACAAGGAAGAGGAGTTTGTTGATTTCTTTCTTTGGTGCCCAGAAGATGATGAAGTATCTGTTTGCCCAGATATGGGTTTTGCCTTAATACGCCAAATACGTCCGTAAAAGATTCGTCCGTGAGGTCGATTCCCACGATCCACGATCGCCGCCATCCACAACCTCTTGAACCGCGCTTATGTCAATTTTCTCTAGGTAATTCTCGATTTTGATCTTTATGGGAGTTAACATTATATTCATGGTGTTCTGTATAATTTTTCATTTCACTACAAAAGCGTTTGTTTCTTTATTGTTGATAAACTTCTGCAAATTAACAATAGATATGGGTTTCCATGGCGTTCTGCATCTTGATGTTTTCCCTCCGGCATAATAGTGGAGCGGTGGAGGTGAATGAGCTTTGGGGTAGTTGCTGGAGTAATTCTGGCCGGAAAACCCAAACACATTCGTTAGTTCCCAGAATTTTCCGTGCTATCAATTTTACCCCTGTTACTAGAGCACGTGACTCGCTCGTGCTACTTAACAGAGCTCCTTGATGGTAAATTAACTGTTGTCACTAATTTGGTCAAATTTTGTAAATTTATCTCAATTTTATTGATCCTCAAAGTTTAGGGACGATCTGTAGATTTCAAAAAAATTCAGGGACCATTTATGATTTTTTCCCAATTATAATTTTATTCAATAAATATTGCAACACTTACATCATTATTATGTCATAGTAATAATCCAGCAATGATATAAGCACTTACATGAGATAAGTAATGGTGTAAGCATTTGAGTAAGTATTTAGATAAGTTTTTGTTTGAAAAATCCAATTATTTGTTAGAATAAGTATTGTTTGAAAAGAGAAGTAATATCTTTTTTTTTATGTTATTGTTTTGTAACCCCTATCACTTTAAATAGGGATCTAGGTTTTCATTTAATATCATCCCGAAAACTATTGTGAATATTGTTATTATCTTTTTATTTTAATTGTAGTCTTCTTTTCTATCCAAGGGGGAGGTTCCCTTTTAAGCATATGGAACATCCATACTATATAATTTGATAACTTGGGGAAAGAAATCAGTCATATACTTGACTAATCCAAGGAACCGTTCGACTGCTAGTATTTGATAAGGTAAGAAATCAGCCATGTAGTTGACTAATCCAATGAACCGTTGGACTACTTTTTGAGAAGATAACTCGTTCGAAAATCTGCACAATTCTTGTGCTATGTGGGGTTAAAACATGTATGTGCCGTTAGATATCTTCATTCCAAGGAAATCGATGGACAAAACTCCAATTTCCCTTTTCTAAGTGGAAAAGCTTCTTGTTATATTTCACAGTGTTTTCCAAGATGATTTTAAATGAAAACCAAGAGCCCTGTTTATAGTGATAGCCCTGTCTATAGTTATAGGGGTCACAAAACAACAAAAAGATAAAAGAGAATACTTCTCTTTTCAAACAAATACTTATTCTAACAAACACTTAAGACTTTTCAAACAAAGATTCATCTAAATGCTTACCTAAGTTCTTACATAATTACTTATCTTACATAAGTATCTCCATCGAGAGTCCGGGTGTGATGGGCCATCTTTATATGGGTCATCTTTATATGGGTCCAGATATGAGCCAACACTATTATTGTCATCTTCATCATCAATTTGAAAGGAGTCGGATGATTCATACTTGGGGATGAGATGTGTTAACTTCCATTCATCGAAAGCGTCAGATCCATTTTGAAGCAATTGAGCGGTCATATGTCCAATCAAATAACTCATACATGTTTTGATGTTGAATAGTGTTTCGGTTCATTCCATTTGCTGCTGCTATTTCCTTACGAAGTTCTACGTATACGTTACGAAGATGAAATTTGCATGTGAGCCTAGAGGTGCCTATCGTATACCATTGAAGGATATAGCTTATTGGGTAACGGTAAACAAATGATTGATATTGCTGCCTAATAACTCGGGGTGGGAGGTATGAGCAAGGTCTTCGAAACAGTATCACCTCATATTCTTTCTACCATGGGGATAATTTTCTATTCTGCTGAGGAGCTGGGAGAAATCATTCAAGTAATTTGAACCGGTTCCGAGAAGTGGGAGGCACACTGCCGAATATAAAGTATAGGATATATGACATAAGTTTGACCAAGTTGAAAGAGATACCAATGGTGTAGGATTCAAATAAATACCAGAAAAGGCAAAGTGCTTCTTTATCTAATGTGAATAAATCATGGACATGGAAGATATTTAGGAAATGATAGTCCGGATGGAACTTGAGTCCTGTCATAAAAAGACCATGCTTGCAGAGGAGGATGGTAATAAAGTTTAGGTGGTTTGGGATGGCTCTTTCATTCAAGGTAGTGTCTTCTATGGCTTCGATGATTTCTTCAGGAAAAGGTGTCTAGAAGAATTGAAGAGGAAGATGAGGCTTCATTGATGGGATATACCATTGCTAGGATACTTGGTGTATAGTTTAGTATTATCTTGCCTTCCTGCATCTCTTTTTATAGTCATTTGGCCTTGAGAGGAAATCAACAAGGACATTTGATGTTTTTGTGATGTGTTTCACATTAAACTTCCATTGGGAAAACCAATTCGATCGGCGCAAAATCTGGGCCTGAGGAAAAGCCTTTTGTTTGAATTCGAGCATGCACGAAAAAGAGGACATGTTCATTTCAACTTGGAACTCGTTCCCAATCAAGTGAAATTGGAATTTCTCTATTCCTCTTTTTACCGAAATAATATCTTTGAAAGTTGAGTGGTAGTGCTATTATGAAGCTTTGAACGTGCCTCTCGTGTAACCACATATTGATCTAGCTTTATTATCACTTTCGACAAAAAGGACCGCTACCCAATATTCCTCACTTGCATCCATCTGAAGGATTATTTTTTTTGACGAAGTGGGAATATTAATCTGCATGTTACTTTATTGCTTTTACAGCTGTAGTCTGCTTTTCTGTCCTGGGGGGGGGGAGAGGTTCTTTTTTAAGCAAGGGGAACAATATTTCACAATATGGCTAAGATATTAGCCATATAGTTGACTAATCTAAGGAACTATTTGACTACTTTACGAGAAGATAACTTGTCCAAAAACATGTACATTTCTTTTGCTATATGGGTTGAAGATGCTGTTAGATATCTTCATTCCAAGGAAATCGATGGAGGAGAATCCAATTTACATTTTCTTCCCATAGAGCATTATATCGTACTTCTCAACCAAGGAATCGAATCGAGAGAACAATTTCACTTGGAACTTCTCGTTAGGTGAGAATAACATGATATCATCAATGTAAACTAATGCATTGGAAAGAATAGGTTCAAAACTTATAACCATCGTCTTTTGAAAAGCGGACGGTGCATTTTACAAACCAAATGGCATTACCTTCCATTACTAGTGATTATCACGGAAGGAAAAGACAGTTAGGCCTGTATTCGGGAATAATTCCCAATTGCCAAAAATGGACTTTAGATTGAAGTTTGAGAGTACCTTTGCATCAGTAAAGGATTGTTTTATGTGAAAGGGGAAATTTACCATTGACCAAAAAATGGTTTAATGGTCGATAATTCATAATCGTCATAGTTTTCCACGAACTTGTTTACTTCACTTGTTGACATAAAAAGCTTCACATGCCCACGTGGAGGAAGTCGGTTAAAGAATGTTCTCATCAACAAGCTGGGTACATTCCTATAGAGCAAGTTGATAGAGGTTCGGATTCATGCTAGGGTGGCTTGCTTTGGTTGGATTAACATCTTCATTTTGTTTGAATGGCAGAGAAACAAAAATGAAGGATTAAACCACAACGGGAAGGACTGTTTGGATAGGAAATATGTTTAGGAAGAAGCACAAGATATCTGGATGATCAGCTGCTTGATTGATTCTATAGTGGTAGCAGATGCCATGCACAATCGTGGGACTGAACTCCAAAGATTAAAGAAACTCTAGTAAAAAAGACCCTTTTAAGTCCACCTTAAGTTAGGTAATTTGTGGAGGATAGGTCTTTACCGTGAGAGTCAGAGCCGAGTAACGTGTGCTTAATGACACACTTCAAAAAGGAGTAAGGGGGGTTATGCGACCCGACGAGCGTGAAAACTCGATCTGCTATCAAGTTTACCAACTGGCCCACACCTAGTACCATCTTGGGTCAACGACCCATCACGGGCGATCCAAAAGTGCATGGATGATTTGATGCTAGATGGATAGTTGGAGGCTACTAATAAATCACACGAAATTCCTCCTCTCACTGATGTAGTAATATGGGGTGTTATAAACTCCGCTACTCAAATCCTTGACGTCCTCGTCAAGGCCGAATTAACACCAACACCGTCCCCTCGGGCGAGCCCGAAAGTTTTCCAGTCGGAGGTCCGATCTGATATCATATCTAATGACTCGAGCCCGAAAACTTCGTCCACTACCTAGTCCACCAACTGGTACAAACCTAGCACCGCATCATGGGTCAACGGCCTATCACAGGCAACCCAAACGTCCATGGATGATTTGATGCTAAATGGGTAGTAGGAGACTACTAATAAACCACACAAAATTCCCTCCTCTCACTGATGTGGAAATGTTGATGTGGAAATGTGGAGTATTACATGTAAGAACAAACATAATGACATAAGAACTAAGAACATAAAGAAGGAAACAAAGAAGAGAGAGTATAAGAAAAAGCTTCTTGTTATATTTCAGAATGTTTTCCGCAAAAGTAGAAATTGGAAGCTTATGTTATGCGCAAACAACTAGTTTTTAATGTTTTTGGTACGTAAATAATGATATTATTTTCAGAAGTATTTCACAAACCCATTCTTACTAAAAGTAACTTATTTCCGTATGTAATTCATATTTCCTTATATTTTCTGTTGTTTTAAGCAATAGTTAGCTAGATTAGAAAAAAAGAGAGTGAAATAAATAAAAGTTCTGACCATAGATATAGATATAACACAAAATAATCTTTAAACTATACTCCCTCCGTCCCGTAATAGATTACCTTTTAGAAATTAAAATTTGTCTCATAATAGTTGTCTTTTTAGAATTTTTAGACTACTTTTACTCATATTTTCCTAATTTACCCTCCTATTTTCCCAACTATCCATGATCATTAATTACATTTACTTCTTTTACCATTAATAAAGAGACATTATTTAATAAGGATAAATTTGTCAATATATATTACTCCTTAATAAGTGTGCATAAAACTAAAAGGTCATTTATTGCGGGACGGAGGGAGTATATCACAATGAGGATTATTTCTATGATCAGTGACATATTAATTTCATATGATGTGAATTATGTATCATTAATTCAATAGCATAAAAGTAAATATGAGATTTAAAAATGATATACCAAAAATATAGTCCAATTCTATACTATAAAATAGAGCAGTCTCCGGTAGAGTGAAAGAAACATATCGTAACAGTAGAAAACACACCAAGCCTCAACCATTCTTTTAATGTTAATCGGAGGGTTGGAGTTAAAAGACAAAAAAATAATAATAATAATAATAAGTATAAGGATAGCAGACAGACACCCTGTCTGCAGAATCAAACAAAGTTCATTTTCGTACAATTCAAAACATCAAAAATTCAGAACTCGATGGCGGCGACGATGATTCGAAGCTCGACGGAAAATTTTTCGCTCCGGCTGCTGGTGCATGCTAGCTGTGAGAGAGGGGGAGGGAGAGAGAGAAATAGCATAAGAATTCTGAGTTAGAAATGTAAGAAAAAAAGTCTGAACTAGAGAAACACCCAGAAAGGCAACCAGTTTGTGTAATTTTTAGTACTTGAGTTGGGTATAACCAGTTTGTGCAAATATACAAACAAACCCACAACGACCTAAACAATAATTTTTCATATCTGAAAAAAAATATGTTAAGATGTTAAAAAATGATTTTTTGATTCGGACCTAACAATGTTTAGATCTAAAAAATGGAGGGGGGAAGGGGAAGAGAGAGGTTTACCGTATTGAAAACGAGGCGGCACCGTGTGCACACATTTGGCCCGACTGGAGTATGCAAGAAAGATAGAAGATGAAGAGAGGTGGTGAATAGGATAATGGAGGTTAGGGTGGTTCGGTGATGGTGGGTTTGGGTTCGGTGACTATGAATTTCGATTTTCTTTCGTGGCGGTGGCTTTCGGCTTCCGTCGTGTGGCTTATGGAAGGGGAAAGGTGAGGAGGGAAAAAAGAGATCGGGGCGGTGGTGGTCGGTCGCGGTGGTGGCGGGCGAGTAGGGGCGCTGGCGAAGTGAGAGTCGGGTAGAATGGAAAGAGAAGGATGGTCAGGTTTTAGCCTTTTGCATATTTTAGTCAACTATAGCGTTTTCTTAGGGTTTTTACTTTACTTTCTTTTTCTTTTTCTTTTTTTTTTTAAAGTTTTGGGCCACACCTCATAGTGGATCAATCTTTAAGCTTCTTTTTTTTTCTAACCATGGATCGGCTGAGTTTTTGAGTTTTAAAAATTAGTATTATTATATAATAAAAATTAGTTTTTATAATTATTATACTAATTATTATACTAATTATAATTATTATACTAATAATAAAAATTAGTATTATTATTAGATTTAGGTTTTAGTTTTTTAAAATAATTATTATTATATAATTTTCAGAATTTTAATTTAAAAATATTTAAAATTAAATTTTTTTAGATGTGTAATTATTATTATAAAATTTATTGAAGCTTGCCATTACTAATGGGGTAAACAATGAAAAATAGTATTAGTTGAGAATTTGAATGTAGTATTTGTATTTTTATCTTCTAAAGTTAGATATTAGATGCTAAATTAGTATTTTTGTAACCACATTTTAATTATATATTTTAGATTAATTATTATATTTAATTGTAAATAAAAAATATATGTGACATTAACTTAGTATATTTAATTGTAGTTTAATTAAAAAAATAATCCCACGTGTCCTGAGGACACGGGCTTACACTAGTCTATATTATAAATTAGAGCGGTTGATGTTGACGTTCGTAACAGTAATTTCGACACAAATCTCAAAAAAATCTTCACACTGACAACTGACTGCCTCCCCTTTTGCACATTAACTGTCAAAAGAAAGGCAAAAACAAAATGTGGTAGACATGCCGACAACAAAGGGGAAAAAAAGAAAGTCTAAAGAAAATAGATTCCAAAATTAATTACAAATATACTAATTTAGAAAAATATTAAAGATAGGGAAAAAAAATCTAACACGAATTTAGTTTCATCTTCGTCTTCAATACATCTTTCTGCATAAATTATACGGATCAGCAAAATACAAAAAAAAAAAAAGAAGAAAAAAGGTGGACACCAGAGCAATACGTTAAACTACTTAACAACAGTAGCATACACGTATCTGAACTAAAAAAAAACAAACAAACAAAAAATCCCACCCAATAACAAAGAATGAGAAAGTATGGTGGAAACTTTACAAAAAAAAAAAATTACAACAAACAATTTACCTTTTAAAAAATAGTAGAGAAAATAAAATATTAAGATACATTTCAAGAGATCAAAAATTAGTATCTTAACTTACCTTTCAGATCCGAAAATTAGTATTTAAAAAAAAAAGTTTTAAGATCCAAAATTTAAAATGGAAAATAAAAAGAAAAGAGATCTTTAAAATAGAAAAAGAACATTTCAAGAGATCAAAAAATTTAAAAAGGTAGATCTTAAAGAGAAAACATTTATTGATATTAGATTTGAAAACATACATACTTTTTGGATACTAGATTTAAAACCAAAATCGCTTTATTAGAGAGAGAGGAGAAAAAAATGGAAATCGAAAAAAGTGTGAGAGGAGGGAGAGAGAAATTGATTGGCGGTTGGCGTTGGAGGCGACGTCGGCGTTAGATTCGATCGCGACGGTGACATTGGCGTTGATAGTGGCAACGAGGTAGCGTTTGAATTGGTTCTGTTTTGGAAAGGGAAAAGGGAGGTGTTGATGGTGGCGGTGAGAGCCATGGCGTTCAGATGGGGGATCGAGGGAAAAGGAGAACGCTCTTTTTTTCTTCTCTTCTCTTAGAATGAAAAAATAGTTTTTTTTTTCTTTTTATAGTGTGTTGTTTAATGAGCCGTGAATTAGGCCGAAATTTAGCTTCATTTTTATTAAAATTGGTGTATTGGACCGTTTTCATTCAAATTTTTTAGAAAGTATACTTAGTTATTATAATTCAAGAAAATATTTAAAAAATAAGTAAACTTAAATTATTCTTAATTTAATTTTTATAATTAAATAAAATTTGAGTATTATTAGGGGTATTAAAAGCTAATCATTGAATTTGTAAATTATTAGAATAATTGTAAAAGAAACGTAATATTGAGTTTTATTTAATTTTTTATTTTTTTTATTTTGAATGTTTATTTTGATTTTCAAATTTTTTTAATATTTGAATGTTATATTTTGAATGCTCTCTCAAATGTAATTTTTTTAATTTTAAATTTTGAGTATTTTGTAGGTTTGTTAAGAATTGGATAAAAAATTGCACCTCAAACAAATGCATATTTCGTATTCACAATGTCATGTTAGTGAATATTGAAGTAGTTCTTTTACATTTACATTTACAATTCATTAACTTTTACATTAATTATTATCTACTGATATTCGTGATTACTAATAATTATTATTGATGGGATAAAAAATTAAACTAATAATTTATTTGTATCTCAACAAAAACAAAAAATAAAAGTTAATAATTGTATAAAATATATTATTGATTAGATATTTACATTTTTCTGAATGCGGATGGATGGATGGATTACTTTTAGAAGAAAAATAATAAAAAAAAAGAATTCCATGTAAAAGCAGAGCGACAGAGGTCCGGTAATCAGCAACCCGAGTAACCGCTTCCATCTCCACTCTCTACTTTCCGCTCTTAAACTACTCCGGTAAAATCCTCAACTTCAAATTCACACACACACACACACACACACACACACAAATACTCGTACAGACATACGCGCGGCATAATCACACACAGACGAAGTTAGGGCTCAAAGATGGCGAAAGTTGCTCCTGTAGCCCCCCCGGCATGGATTCCCGAAGATGACCTCTTACTCAAAACTTCAATTGAGGTAAATTCCCCTTTTCTCGCTTTTCTTTTTTTTTTTTCACTACAATTTTCTGTTCGAATTTATGTAATTAACTGCTTTATCTCTTGTCATTTACCCGAAGATGCTTTAAGTTTCGTGCAATTCATTTGTTTCTCTGGATATGCTTCCATGTTACATTCCCGATCACTCATTTGGAGTAATTCATATTTGATCAAATGCTGATACTTCAAATTCACAGCGTGATTGGACAGTTTAACTATTTGTAAAGCTTAGATTCTAGTGTATGATGAGATTGAAACCCGCATGATTTTAATTTAATACAGTATAATGCCTAAATGTTTGAAGTAGTAGGCTATGTATGCGATTATTCTGGCTTCTTTCTTTTGCCTTTTCTCTTGTGTAGAACTGCATTTATTGCATTGTTATAAATCCACACTGCAAATTCAGAATGCCAAAACGTTTGTGTCTTTGGTGTGTAAAGTCCATTGGTCATGTCCGTGTTACGAACTATGAAGGTTAAACTATGTTGACTTCCCTGGTAATTAATGGGACAAAGTAAATGTAAACTCTTGAGTAGTTCAATTTTTTTGCAAGTAGATAGTAAATGAGAAGGAAGGAAAATATAATGGAGTAATTCGTATAAGAGAGATAGGGACTTCATTCGATGTTAGCCATCTCTTTCTCAGTTATACACGAAATAGCCAAACCTGGTTAGTGTCATGCACTTAATTCTCTTTTTGGTTCCCTTAACATTGTTGCAACTGCTTGATCACTCATTCAGGTAAGTCTCAATTGATTAAATACTTATCTATTCCAATTTGCCTTTGTCCCAATAAATTGGAATTGGTTATACGATTTGTTTTCCGCAATTTAATTCGATCCAGTAAAAGGTCATCACATATATCACCTTCCATCATATATTTTTGTTTTATGGATGTCCATTATAGTTTTGGTGTAGGCCTACATTGTGTGTGCCAAGGTAGTTAAAATCGAGATTTTAATCGTAAAATCGTAAGATTTTAAGATCCTAGGTAGTGAAATCTTGTTAAAT
>JAOTQG010112371.1:0-11711 GCA_025631175.1 Iris virginica
TGAGTGGGTGGGTCAGGGCAAGAGAGAGAGAGAGAGAGAGACTGGGGGAGGGGGCGGGAAAGTGTGAGTGTGTGCGTGAGTGGGTGGGTGTGTTTTGTGGGGTTTAAAGTTTTTTTTTTCATGTTTTTAAAAGCATATTTTATAATAAGTTTTTTTCTTTTTTTGAGAGAGAGAGAGAGAGAGAGAGAGAGAGAGAGAGAGAGAGAGAGAGAGAGAGAGAGGTGGAGAGAAGAGGAGCTACCTGATCGGATGGGGAGTATTTTTGGGCACAATTTCCAAGGCTTGAGAGAGAGAGAGAGAGGTGAAATTATCTTTTTTTTAATCTTCTTTTTCTTTTTTTTTAAAGGAAAAGAAGATAATATTTTTTTTCTGTATTTTCTCCTTTTCTATTTTTTTAATTTTAAATATCTTTTTAAATATTTTTTAATGTGAAAAAATATAAAAAATTAATTTAAAATCTAAATTATTTTGCCGTGCCCTCGGCCACGGGCTTTCACTAGTGTGCCCGAGGGCACAACAAAATAATTTAAATTTTAAATTAATTTTTTGTATTTTTTCACATTAAAAAATATTTAAATTTAAAAAAATATTATCTTCTTTTCTTAAAAAAAGGAGAAAATACAGAAAAAAGAAAATATTATCTTCTTTTCCTTTAAAAAAAATAAAAGATAAAAAAGATAAAAAGAAGACAATTCCACCTCTCTCTCTCAAGCCTTGGAAATTGTGCCCAAAAATCACTCTCCATCCGATCAGGTAGCCCCTATTCTCTCCGCCTCTCTCTCTCTCTCAAGAAAGGAAAAAAAAAACTTATTAAAAAATATACTTTTAAAAAAATGAAAAAGAATAAAAAACTTTAAACCCCACAAAACACACCCACCCACCCACTCACGCACACACTCACACTTTCCCGTCCCCTCCCCCGGTCTCTCTCTCTCTCTCTCACCCTGACTCACTCACGCACACACTCACACTTTCCCGCCGCCCCCCCTCCCCCCGGTCTCTCTCTCTGACACACCTCTCTCTTTCTTTTGCCCTGGAAATTGTGCCAAGAAGTTACTATTCATTTGTGGTGGAGCCCACAGCCTTCATTTGTATTATAGATAATAAGTATATTATGTATTTATTATATAGGTAATCTCAAAGTTAACATAAATTAATGATAATTTCCTTGCAAAAAGATAAGGAAGAAAAAGGGTTGTCAAGTACTCCTGTAGCATGAGTTTTAGGCCTTTTGTCCAATATTTTTCTGAAAATGTAGACATCCTTTTTTTTTTGTTAATTCCCTAAAAATGATGCTCAAAAAGGTAATCTCGAAGGAAGTCTTTTTTAATGTTTAGGCCTTATTTAGGCAAACTTTTCTAAAATGGAAGTTCACAGCCATCCTACTTGACCCTGTTTTAGGGCGAAGTTAAAAAACAGCTTAATGGACTGGACTGGACTGGACTGAAAGTAGTACATTACACCGAGAGAGAGAGAGAGAGAGAGAGAGAGAGAGAGAGAGAGATAACCCGCCTGTGGCTGTGGTCTCCAATTCACTCTTTTCATTTCCATTTATTTCAAAACTTTCAGTAGTTTACCTTACCTCTTTCATCCCGTGACACATCTATCTTTCCCAAAGAAATCGGTACTGGCTGGCTACTGAGGAATAGACTAGCAGTGGGAGACCGGCCAGGAAATGATGCCTGCGTCCGACGACGACGACGACGGCTCCGCCCTGTGGAAACACCAAGGCAAAGTAGAAACTGAAACAGTTTCATGGACGACCAACCACCACCATCAATTGGTCGGAGAGACTTCTGCGTGTAAAGAAGCCGATGACATGCTGACCAATGCTAATTCTCTCTCCTCCCCATTCCACAAATCCATGCTCGACTCTGACTCCGACTGGTACCACCACCAGCACCACTACCACCAATTACCCCATTCCCAACAGTACAAATCCTCCTTCTCTAACCTCCCAAACACCCATCAATTAGATTTCCTAAACTCCTTCTGCTCTAACCCGACTGACGACAACACTGGTTTTACTAACAATCTTCTCTCGCATAATGCTCCTCCTCTTGATTCATCATCATCTTGTTCTCCGTCCCCTGCTTTCCCGCTCGCCGACCCTTCCCATTCCAATTCCAATTCTTATTCCTATTCCAATTCCCATTCATTCTTCCCTCCCTCCCTCTTTAACAGCAACAACAACCCTTTTGACCCTTCCTTCGATTGGGCATCTTGCGACCCTACTTTCTTTTCTAGTAGTATAACTTCTCCTTTCTTGTTGGGGTTTACTAGTGCTCTCACCTCCCAACCCCATTCTCACTTGGGTACTATTCCTCATCAACTTATTAGTTCTTGTTCAGGAAACAACGAGGGGTTTACCCCCGTTGTTGGCTTCCATGGTTCGCCTAGCATTAGCAATGCCCTGCTCCAAAACACTTCGACTAAGGTTTTGATGAGCCCCCTTGAAACTTCTCCCCCAATTGGTGCAGCCCAGCCCACTCTTTTCCAGAAAAGAGCTGCTTTGCGGCACACCTCTTCTGGTATAATTGGAATGGACCGGAAGAGGATGCGTTACGATGATGATGATGAGGATGGTGATGACGAAGAAGGGACATTAATGGGTGTTTCCGGTTTAAATTATGACTCCGAAGAGGACGGCGAACCTACTACCGAAAATGCTAATCAAACTAATAATAATTATGTCACGGGTGGGGATCAGAAAGAGAAAGGGAAGAAGAACAAGGGTCTCCCTGCCAAAAATTTGATGGCTGAGCGGCGTAGGCGTAAGAAGCTTAATGATAGACTTTACATGCTTCGCTCCGTTGTCCCCAAAATCAGCAAGGTATATGATTCTATTACATAGTAATGTATGTATTCCCAATTCCTATTCTACATTTTGAATTCACATAAACTGGCAGAAATTTACTTCCAGCTTTTAGGACTATATATGCACCCATATCTTCTGCAATTATCATTGATACTCTTCAAATGCATTCATTAATCGCACACTAGACCCTGCATGGTGTTCCCTATACATTTGGATCCTTTTTTTTAGTCTTGATAAATTGGAAGTCCATTAAAAATATCGATATCATAATTAAAGCTGATAGTTCTCTTTGTGCTTGCAGATGGATAGAGCTTCAATACTCGGAGATGCCATTGAATACTTGAAGGAGCTTTTGCATAGGATCAATGATCTCCAAAATGAACTTGAGACAACAGCATCGAGCTCTTCGATGCCGACTTCATCAAGCTTCCATCCATTAACACCAACTCCACCTAGCCTTCCACACCGCATCAAGGAAGAACTATGTCCTACCATATTGCCTAGCCCCAAAAACCATCCTGCAAGAGTAATTTCCCTTCTTTTTATTGTTTTCGATGAAAGAGGATTGGATTATGGCTTTGTTAAATTGATTTTATGCTGAAAGTTGAAATTGTAGGAATTTTCTCATTTTTCGCTTTAACTTTGTCATTTTGCTTGGCTTATTAAATTTTATATGCCTTTTCTTTCTGTCAACTGATCTCAATAAAAGGTATGTGATTTGCATAGAAGAGTAAATTTGATAAATCAAGAGCTTTCCAAGCTGTGTTATACATGATGCCACAACATTCTTTATAAAGAATAACTGAAAGCTTATGACTCTATTCCCTGTTGGATATCTTTATTCAACGCAGTAGAGCCCGAGGTATCAAATTGAAATATTTCAAGTAGAAATTATGTCAAATAATTTTTTAAAAATAAATAACTACAAAGATGTACATGTTCAAATGAGTTTGGCACTTATGCATGTAATTTTGTCATACATGGCGAATTTGCAATTGATTTCGTTTCATTCTTCTAGTTAAGGTAATAACTCTGCACAAAATACTATGCCATAATCACTGGCTTACTAGGCTTTGGACATTAGAGCAGCAACTGGTTCAACTGAATCTGTACAAATAATGGGGTCTAATTCCTATCCTTATTCGTGATAAAGACTAGTCTAGTTGGATACTTAAATCATTATGCATTCCCTAATGCATGGTATTGATCACTACTCATGGGTACTTGGGTAAAGATCCTTCCTTGGGATTTGTCTCACAAATGTTGCAAACGAGAAGTAATAGTATACTTCTGATTAGTATGATCGATCAGAAGTTGGTTATTTACAAATATTACAGTATCCTTCTTGATAACATCCAAGATCCTATGTCTATGCAAGTTAAGGGGTGCAATGTGTCAATATGTAAAGTTAGTTAGTTAGGCGGTTATTTCTTCCTGCGCAAACATATAAGCAGTGTATGTGTACTCCTTCGTATTATGATCTAATACTACATTCACAGAATTTCTCTCTCTACCTATCTTACTTCTATCATGGTATCATTCACCAGCAGATCCATGGGATCCAATTCATACTTCCTCGTTCAAATTGCTTGATTCTCCTCCTCGAATTCAGTCTCTGCCCCTTGATTTCTAGCTTCGCTGTCGCAATCCATGGCTTCCCGTGATCCGACTACTCCGCCACTGACATCTCCGATTTGGAAGAGGTAAATTTAGTACTTCCTTCATCGCATCCATTGTATCTACACCCTAATGATTCTCCCGGAATGATTCTGGTCACTGAAATCTTGGATGGAAAGAATTACACTCAATGGCATCGATCGATGTCATTGCACCTCAATGTTAAATCGAAATTAGGTTTAGTTACTGGTTTTGTCCTGTCTCCACATCAAAGTATTATGCAGCATGGAATCGATGCAATGACATGGTTATAGACTGGATTTTAAAGTCAGTTTCTTTGGAAATTAGGGCTAGCATAGTCTATATTAAATTGGCTAAAGATGTCTGGGATGATCTTGCTACTCCATTCACACAAGGCAATGCTCCGCAAGTGTTTAATCTCAAAAGGGAACTCACACAACTTACACAAGGATCCACGACCATTTCTGCCTATTTCACTAAATTTCGTTCGCTGTGAGATAGTATTGAGGTACTCACAGCAGGTGTCCCGTGCACATGTGAGGCTGCACAATCTCACCAAGACCAGCAAAATCTCCAGAAACTCACACAATTCAAGATGGGACTCAATGACAGATTCTCACACACTAGGAGTGCTATCCTTTCTATGAATCCCCTACCTAACATGACAAAAGCCAAATCTATCCTGGAGCATGACGAAGGAACTTCTACTCCATTTATTCCCAGCAGTGAATTCAATACTGCCTTATTCTCCAAATCCTGGACAGGGCCTACTAAACCTGCTAGTATTCATGGTTTCAGAAGAGTTGACAGGAATTCTTCATGGCTGCAGTTACATTGTGATCATTGTGGAGGCACATCTCACACTAAGAAAATTGTTTCTTCATCAAAGGCTTTTCAGAGTGGCATCCTTTGTATGGAGTCACACCTAATCCAGCTAAGATGCCAAAGAACCTAGCCTCCAAATCCAATGCAATATCCTGAATTTCAGCAGACTCAGTTGTAGCTAATTTGGCTACCTCCTCAAATCTTTCTGCAGGACAATATCAGGAGCTCCTAGCTGCAGTCCTTGACTCCTTTAACACAGGTGCTCTGCCCGACTTTCATGCAGGCAATTCTAGTGCTTTTCATGCTTCTGTTAGTTCTATAGCTCAAGCACATGTGGACTTGCGTATTACTGATCGAATAATTGATTCAGGGGCTTCTGACCACATTACCACATCTTTTTTCTTCTCCCATATTTTCTATGATTCACCTTCTCCCATATCTTCTATGATTCACCTTCTTACCGGTCAGACTTCAACCATTACACACAAGGGCACATACATCTTTCATCAACCATAATCCTCTAAGATGTCCTCTATGTTCACAATTTTAAATTCAATCTCCTCTCAGGAAGCAAATTAGCTGCTCAAAACAATATGTGCCTTATTTTCTATCCTTTCATATGCATTTTTCAGGACCTTACAACCAAGGAATTGAGGGTGATTGGGAAACTTGAAGGTGGACTCTATAAATTGTTTCTTCCACCTAATGTATGTCCTCTATCTTCATCTCCAGATGCATCTGTGGCTGCTCAGGCTTCCTATACACTTTGGCATCAAAGACTAGGACATTTTCTTATTACTTCTTTACATACAATTCCTTCTTTGAAATGTAATAAGTTCAATGATACTTTGGTGTGTGATACATGTCACCGTGCTAAACAAACTAGAATATCTTTTCCATTAAGCTCTAATCATAGTCCTTGTTCTCTTCTTCACTATGATTTGTGGGGCCCTTATAAGCATTACACTTACAATGGTTGTAATTCATTTCTCACAATTGTAGATGAATGTACCAGAGTATCCTGGACATTTCTCATATCCTCTAAAACTCAGGTTGCTTCTATCATGGTACCGTTTCTCAAATCAATGCCACTGTAGAACTATCAGATCAGACAATAGAACTGAATTTTTCAATCATTCTTATCCTACATTCTGACATCTCTTGGTGTTGAACAACATAGTTTCTGTGTTCAAACACCTCAGCAAAATGGGAGGGTAGGAGGAAAACATAGACGCATACTTGAAGTAGCTAGAGCCTTGAGATTTCAGGCTCATCTCCCTATCAAATTTTGGGGGGTGGGGGATTGTGTCCTTGCAACCACATATGTAATAAACAAGTTTTCAACCCTCATTCTCAAACATAAAACCCCTTATGAATGTCTCACTGGTATATCTCCTTCTTATTCTCATCTGAGAGTCTTTGGGTCTCCTTATTCTCATCTGAGAGTCTTTGGGTGTATATGCTATGCTTCTACATTAGCTGCCTAAAGAGATAAATTTGCTCATAGAGCTTCAAGGTCCCTGTTCTTAGGTTATCCTCATGGAAAAAAAGCTTACAAATTTCTTGACCTCAATTCCCATAAAATTATTTACAGTAGAGATGTGGAATTTCATGAAAATATTTTTCCTTACAAAGACTGTCCTATTGCAGAATCTCATATTCCTCTTTTCACATCATTTCCTCATAATGCTTATGATGATGCTTTACCACAACCAACTCCCCAGTCTCCTTCCCCACAACCAACTCCCCTGTCTCCTTTCCCACAACCATCTCCACCCCATACATCTCCACCAAATTCTCATCCACCTGATCCAATTCTTCAACAGCCCCCCATCCCAAGTTCATCTCATTCTAGGCCTATCAGGTCTAAACATCTCCCTCTGAGATACAAAGATTTTGTAGGTTTACCACATACTTCTTCTGCTCACTCTCTTAGCACTCATCCTCCACACATATACATTTCCTATGATTCAGTGTCACCTCAATACTTTAACTATATCTGCAACATATCCAACAAACATGCAATCAAAGATCCTCACCGGTAAGATCATCACTGGTGTACGACCATGGCCATTGAGCTTGCAGCTCTTGAACTTAACAAAACATGGACAGTGCAGGAATTACGTGTAGGAAAAAAGGCAATTGATCGTAAGTGGGTATTCAGGCTCAAATATTTGTCCAATGGTGAGCTTGACAAATATAAGGCCAGGTTGGTGGCCTTAGGGTATGATCAGCTAATTGGAGTGGATTACTTTGAGACTTTTGCCCCTGTGGCAAAAATGACAACTGTAAAGTTATTTCTTGCCTTAGCAGCTATCAAAGGGTGGACAGCTACGTAGATGAATGGTGCTAATGCTTTTCTTCATGGTGATCTGGAAGAGGAAGTCTATATGAACCTTCCTCAAGGTTACAAAACTCCATCTGACATGGTTTTTACATCATGCCAACCACTGGTGTGCAAACTTCAGAAATCTCTTTATGGCCTCTAACAGGCTCCTAGGCAATGGTTTAAAAAACTTCACAGTGCTCAATTGCAGTTTGGTTTGGTTCAATCTCAGCATGATCATACCTTGTTCACACTTCATAGGGACTCTCACTTTCTGGCAGTCCTAGTCTATGTTGATGATATTTTAATTGCTGGGGATGATTTTGCTCTTTTGTCTACCTTTAAAACTTTTCTGCACGGTCAAATCTTGATCAAAGACCTAGGTCCTCTCAAATACTTTTTAGGTATAGAATTGGCAAGAAGTTCTACAGGCATCTACCTGCATCAAAGAAAGTGTACCATTGATCTGATTACAGATACAAACTTAGACAATTCTCTTCCATCAAAAGTTCCTATTGAGCAGCTCCATGGTTTGGCCTCTGACATTGGTGTTCTTCTTGATGATCCCAATCAATACAGAAGGCTCATTGGCAGACCGATATATCTCACAATCTCCGGACCAGATATATCCTATGCTGTTCACATTCTCTCTCAGTTCATGTCCACCCCCAGCCAACCTCATCTTAATGCAGCATTGAAGCTCATAAAATACCTCAAAGGCACTATTGGGCAAGACTTACTTTTTTCTTCAAACAACTCTCTCTGTGTTAGTTTTCTGTGATGCAGATTGGGGCTCTTGTCCAACAACTAGGAGATCCCTGTCAGGGTACTGCTTGTTCCTTGGTTCTTTTCTAGTGTCCTGGAAATCCAAGAAACAGCACATTGTCTCCAGATCTTCCTCAGAGGTTGAATACAAGCCAATGGCAAATGCCACTTGTGAGATCACTTGGATCCATGGCTTACTCAGTGATTTTGGAGTTCAAAATCTCACTCATGTACCCCTTTACTGTGATAACAAGGCTGGTCTACATTTAGCCTCCAATCCAGTCTTTCACGAGAGATCAAAACACATTGAAATAGACTGCCACTTGGTGAGGGACAAAATCGAGTCCGGGGTGATTACCACTTCTCATGTCTCTACTATAACACAACTTGCAGATCTCTTTACAAAGGCTCTACCTTCTCACCAACTGCAGTTCTTTCTTATCAAACTGAATGCTTTTAATTTGTTTTTCAGCATCAGTTTGAGGGGGATGATAACATCCAAGATCCTAAGTTTATGCAAGTTAAGGGGTGCAATGTGTCAATATGTAAAGTAAGTTAGTTAGGCAGTTATTTCTTCCTGCTCCAACATGTAAGCAGTGTATGTGTACTCCTTCGTATTACGATCTAATACTACATTTACAGAATTTCTCTCTCTACCTATGTTACTTCTATCACTTCTGTTGTGTTGTGTAGGTGGAGGTACATGCAAGAGAAGGGAGGTCTGTTAATATCCACATGTTGTGTGCCCGCAGGCCCGGTCTTTTGCTTTCCGCATTGAGGGCCCTGGACAACCTTGGGTTAGACATCCAGCAAGCTGTCATTAGCTGTTTTAATGGGTTTGCGTTGGACGTATTCCGAGCTGAGGTACGTGTGTGGAACTCCTTGTTGGTAGTTATTTCACAAGCTCCATTAGCTTTCATGAAAATTATTATTTGTCATCGAGGAAGTATATAACAGAACCTTAATATTTTATATTCTAATCAGTTGTCAAAGCTTACTAGAAGTTGATGCATGTGACCAAAATGTTCCCTGTTAACGTAACACCAGAGAATTATGAAAGGACCCTACATGCGATTTTAAAGCTGCTCCATGGTGAGTATGTGACATTGAAGTCACAGGTTCAAACTACGAAACCATTTTGATTACATAAGCGGGGGTGTGAACATTAGATCCTTACTATACCCTGGAATGGCAGGTTATCATGCTTTGACTCCCCTTTTCCTTTTTCCCTTTTTGTGGACTGTTTGAATTAACTCGTTGGCTGCAAAAGGCCACTGGACTCCACCTCCTCTCTCTTTATTTCCGAAATCTTCACATATATGGTGAAGCTTTACTGCTATTGTATAAGTCGGTGATTTAACACAGTATCATAACTCTGGTTTGGCAATCATGTTTTCAAGTCATCCCGCTTGCATTTGTTTCCCATTGTATTACCTCCTTGGCTTGTAATGCCCCTAGCAAGACACCTATGCCAATTTATGTACTCTTGAATGAGCACATGGCAGCAGGAATTTGAGCTCAAACTCTTAGATGAGTTGGATACAGTGAAACTCGAATAAAAAATTTGTTCTTGGCAACTGCCCTTTGCTCCTAAGGGAGTTTTTCCCATTAGTCAGCATTTCGAGTTTCACTACCGGTGAGCTTAGCTTTCAGTAGGGATCTCTAGAATTGAGGCATTCTCAAAAGAAAGAGACTAATATTTGCGCAGCATACTTCTTCGGGCCAATTTGCATTAATGTGGGGGTGAGGATGTGCGTGACTTTTATACATTCTACCATAAGATCATTCGGATTCAGTTGAAATATAAACTATAAATATTCCAATTGTTTTGGTGCACTGCGCTCGAGGAATTCCAATCGTGCACGAGGGAAAATAGATTGTTTTCAAGGCACTGCTGATTTGGAATGCCCTGTAGGGAGCAAACAGAGAGGATAGCGAAAGCAACATAAAGGGATACCTGTGTTTGCACCTTGTGTGTATTGCTAAATCAGGTTTTATTTTTTGTTTCAAATGTGTACTATCTTTATCTCATTTGAGTTAAAGACTCGGGTAAATTTTGTTGTTCAGCAGCAATGCAAAGAAGATGAGGACGTGCTGCCCGAGCAGATCAAAGCAGTGCTACTGGACTCGGCTGGGTTCCATGGTGCTATCTAGCTTCACTCGTGTTGCTGTATATTTTCAATCTACAGAGTTGCGGAAGTGTATCAATTATGTTGTGTAGTTTGCAAACGAAAGGCGTTAATGTTTGGGTAAATAGATGAGGTGAATCCTGTATATCACAGCACTGTTGGTGTTTCTCTTATATTTAATATCCGTATGTGAGCCTTGCCAAAGAATGAATCAATGTGAAAAAGTTTGATTGAGCAATTTAAACAAATCTTCTTCATCATTATGCAATTCCATTGGCTTTTACAAAGATGATTGTTGTAGCACTATTGGTGATGATACATACAGGTTGGGGGTGGGGGAGGAAGCTGCATGAGGAAAGAGAGTTGAATGGTTGATAATTTAGTGGAATAACATCTTCACCATCTAGAGTAACAAACAGCACCATGTATTGATGGGTGGTGAGCTCCGGTCCCATAATGACTATTAGAGTATTAGGCATGAGCTAGGTATTTTCTTGTAAGCTGGTACAGTCAAAGGTTTGTCACCATAGCAGCAGGGGTGAAATTGAACTGAAGGCCAACACGTTCCCATGGATGCTTTGTAGTTTAGTTGGGTTCTGGAACAGTCCAGTCAGAAACAAACTGGCCTGGCTTGGCCTGGTGATTGATCATAAAACCTTAGCGCGCTCGCTCATCCTTGAATGAATGTGCTGCACCATGTTTCAAAGATGTGCAAGCAAAACCCTTGTGGTCCGAGTCAGTCAGTCTGATGGCTGACCTGATCATGGTGAAAAAGGGAGATGTAATTAAAAACGTGTTAACAATGAATTGAGTGCAATGCTGACTGTGACTGCTCTGAGCAACAAATAAACCGTTTATTTTAAATTGTAGCTTTCTCAATTAGTGCGGAAGAAAAGAAAAGAGGGTTTGTCCTAGTCCGTCCGTCCGTCCATCCATCCATCCATCAGTGTTTCGGGCTCGGGTGGTGGTTTAGGTGTGTTAAAAAAATGTAAAGCAATCCCACCACATTTGCATTTCGAAGAAAATCTGTCCCCACCCCACCGCGTCCCCTGGCACATCCGACAAGACGCCTACTAGCTACTGTCCCTGCCCATATAAAATCACTAATGCTTCGATCTTATTCCATATCATATTACTAGTAAATGCCCGTGCCCGAGGGCACGGCTCGGGCACGAGGTATCAAAATATTTAATCGCAAATAGTTCGTATT